>PVJH01002442.1:0-168897 GCA_004026705.1 Nesogale talazaci | reverse complement strand
AAAAAAGTCACCTCTGGTGCCATGCTTTCCATTTTTATTCTGAATACTCTTACCCATATTTCCTTCCATTTTTGTATTTTAATTTTAATTGGAATATTGAAATAAATTAGTCATAGGGCATCAGTGGTTCAACGCTTGGGTATTCGCACCCATAAGTCATTTTACCAGAGAAAGATCTATCAGTCTGCTTTCCAAGGGAGCACGGTTTGGAAAAACTTGAGTCCTAGGCCAGTCAATGCTGTTGCTGCTGTTAAGTCTTATGGAATCAATTTCAGCTGATAGTGGACATGTGTGCAAGAGAACAAAACCCTGGCTCATCCTGCATCTCTTGATCCCTGCAGAGGTTCCACGTAAGCACAATTAAGGGTTCTGGAATAAACATTTTTCTTGAGGCTATCCATAGTTTAACTTCAGGCGTGTCCCATCAGTCAATGGAGGTCCCCAAAGCTTTATTTCTACAGGCTTTCTTCATCCAAGTCATTACAGTGTACCTAAGTTTCATAAGCATTTGTTCATGAGTTGTATTTTGAGCGCCTTCCCAATTGAGGGCCTCATCACTTGGCACCGTCTGAGACAATGTTCAGCTTCTCTTAGTGAAGATTCTAGTAGCTGGTGGTGCTCCACTGCTATCCAAAAGGCATTCAGTGGCTAATTCCTCAATTGTAAACAGCCTTTTCTTTCTTCTTGTTCTGGAGGCTCTCATGAAACGAGGTCACTGTGAGTGACTCTGCTGGCATAAAATAGCAGTGACTTAACTCTCAGCATGAGCAGCAAACGAAAAGACAGAAACGAGGTGTATTTATATTCTTACAAATGCTATATTTGATAGATTAGATTTATATGCTTGCAGATGCTATATCCAATAGATTAGAATTAGTTAACTACAAAAGTGTGGAAATGAACAATTGCCATGTATATGTTCACCTCTGTTTGAGTGTAGATATATGCATGTGGACATGCATGCAGATGCTTTTGTGTGTTGACATGAATTGTAGTTACTCAATTTCAGGAAGCATTAACTATGCTAAAATTGAAAAGCCAAGTCAGGGTGAGTCTCTCCTGTTAAAAAGTTATTTGTGGTACCTTTACATTTCATAAGAAGTGCTGTACTTGTCTTCTTTACCATCAGTTTTGCATGTACTGAAGAAATAAAACTAGTGTTCAGAGATGGTCACATTGCAAATAAATAGAATCTGTCTTTAAAAGAAAGACACTTTTACTCTTTATTAATACAATACTCTCTGTCCTCAGATTTGTTATTTCTTATGTTCCTTTCACACTCTGATATTTGTTTAACTTTCTGTATGCACATGTGCTAAATAAGACATATGGAGTTTCTTTCCTTGGATATCTAACTTCAAAATATACTTTTGCTATAAAGAAGCAATGTGGTCCCACTTGATATATGCAACTAAATTCATTGTTAAATACAAAAAAATCATAATATTTATACAAAGAAAATATTGCCACACTTAAATTGAACTGATTTTCTCTCTCACTGGTAAATAATTCGATTTTGGAAGGTAATGGGGTTTTTTAGGGTCTATCAATAGGTGATATATAATTATTTAAAATTTATTCTTTGAAGTAAGGATCACAGTTTACAGTTCTGACCCCAAACTTTGGTGATTTATTATAGAATTGGATTTCACTTTCTAAAAAAATCAGTGGTAATAAAATAAAATAAAAAAGCCAAGGATATGAACTAGAAAATAAGATTAGTGAGAGATATTACAAAATAAATTTAATATAAAATGCCATGCTTTGAGAAAATATACCTAAAATTCATGGCCACAAAACCAATATTAGAAAAACTTGAATTGAATTATATACTCATAAATGAAATAATTTTTATCAAAGATAAAATATGTAATCATTCAGGGAATAAATCACAAATTTCAATGTTTTCTTCTACAAATGATGCTATTGGCTAACTGTGAAAATTAAGGAAACAGTGATTTTAGTAACTATTGCAAAGAAGAAAATGCACGATCTCCAAAAGGAAAGTAACAATGATATGGCAGAAAATTAAGGACTCTTGACTATTATCTCTCGATACACTTATGAAGCAATGAACTCCATCCATGATTGTAAAAAGAAAATGTTTTTAAAAACTGCGTGAAGAAACTTTTCCTAAGCTTTATTTATTATCATTGCATTTCTGTTTAGTGAACACACAATGTACTATACACTTTATACAGCATATCCTTGAAGTTTCTTCTCTTGGAATTATTGCTAGAAAATTAATTAATTTGTTTCTGAATTCCTAAATTCCAAATTATGCAAAACAACAATGCTTTCTTCATTTTGTTAAGATCCAATCACTTTTCCATATATTCATTTCCACTCATATAAGTCTAGAGAATATTTTATTGTTCACAGTCTTATGAATATCATGGTTTTTAGAATATCATGAAAATTACTTCTCTGACATAATATTATACCATGGAAAATTCTCAAAAACCCAGTGCATAGACATGAATTACCTCCACTCTTTGTCTACTAATGTTCTACAAAGTAGCTTTAACACAATCTAGAAAAATCCAGTTTTTTTCATTCACTTAATTCTATTTAGGAATAAAGAATTCCTACCACTGAGAATGTGCACATCATATTTTTAAATTGAAAAAAAATTGAAAACCCAAGCATTGAGTTGTAATATGGAAAGATTCTATTGGCAAAATATTTCATGATGCAAGAAGCATGAAAAGAAGATGGAGAGCCCTGGTGACCTTGTGGTTATCAATTGGGCTGCTATCAGCAAAAGAAAATGTAAAGAAAACACCAAATCACTGTACAAAAATAAATAAGCAAACAATAAAACCTGGTCAAGATGCAACTATTTCAGGGAGACTCATATGAGGAGAAGCCAAAAGAGAAGAAGGAGGAAGTTCAAGCTCTACTGAAAGTATTGGTTGAAAAAAATTTCTATGAATTGATGTAATAATAAAATATTTCAAATCCATAGGCAATCATTAGTGTGTAAGAAAGAGTTTTATATACAAAAATAGTTTAATATTGATGAAATATCCCATCCAAGTCCAGATCAAGTCCATAAATCAGATATTAGCCCATATCTTTGATACCAATCTACAAAGTCCTCTTCGGATTCATGAAACACTTGCAATGATGCTGTATGCAGGAAAATTACACACCAGTGAGTGGGAAGTCTTAGGAATTGTAAGGTTCTCAGTACTGGCAGAGATTTCCATGTGACTTATCTGGCTCCAGAAGTCTGGCTCCATCTGCCTCTCTCCATATGTGTTCTCCATAGGGATGTCTTGGAGGGAGTGAACAGAGAAAGCGTGTGTCTCCCACCTCCAAGAAGGAAACACAGGATTTACCTGAATCTTCAGGAGAAGGCCATACACACAGAGAGGCCTCACTGGTGATATCTTGATTGATAGAATAGACTCCACTCCAATACTCTTCATCCTCAAATTGACAACAGATTATGTAACTATCAAAGATAAGTAGATGGATAGATCAATAGATACATTAATAGAAGATACAATTTAATTAAATTAATACTACTAATTAATTTAAGATACTACTATTTAGGGAAGCTTCATTGTTGCAATATTACATTTTCATCATATAGAGAAATGCTTCTTCCCAATTTATCTTTTAAAGATCCTATTTTTGTTCTTATATAATATCTAAATATTTTTCTATATAGCTGCCTGTATAGTTAAGTTTTATGTTGGCTGAGTTGGCTTACAGCTTGTTTATCAGTTTTTATTATCGTGGCATTGTGTGTGGTGCTATGGTGCTAGAGGTAATGTCACTGGTATTTCAAATGCTGGAAAGCCAATTAACATGACCAGGTTTCAGCAGACCATCCAGAATAAGAACAGATTTTGAAGAATCAAGTGACAGTCTACTCAAGAAATAACCTAAGAAAATAATATGAATAGTATTAAGATATTGTCAGCTATATTAAAACTTTATGAATGTAAGCAGAATATTATCAGTGATGAAAGTGTCAAATGATAAGCTCTTCCTGTCAGGCAGCACTCAAAATCTCCTTACAGAAACACAGCTCTTCAAAGTAGGTATGCCATGACGAAAGAGCGCCTGAAGGAGTAAAACTTTCAGGACCTCCATTTGCTAATGGGTTATGATGAAACATGACAAGAAATAGCAGCAAATAAATTAATAATTGTAACTTGGAATGTCCAAAGTATGAATATATTAACATTGGACATTGCAAAAAATGAAGTAGAACACATCCAGATCCATATTCTAGGTAGTAGTGAGTTGAAATGGCCTGGTATTTGTCTTTTAGAATCAGAATATCATGTACTTTGTGATGCTGAAATAACAGATTCAAGAGGAATGGTATTGAATTCATTGTCAAAAAGAAACATGCAAGATCTCCCTGGAGATAAAACGCTGTCTGAGCAAATAATCAAAGAAGTTGTTTTAATAAATGAATGGAGACACAGAGAAGCAAGAAGCATATGGAATGAATCTATAAGAATGTAGAGGGTTACAGCTTGCTCAGGCATGTAGCAAGGAACTGAGCAGTGTCCTTTCTTTTTATTCATACTCAAATTTGGATATATTGGGTATATATTTGGATATATTGGATATATTTAGACTGGTTGCATTTACTCAGAATTTTAAAAATGTTATAAGTAACATTCTTAGAACATTATCTAAAAAATCAGGTACTATAAAACTATAATCTACAAACCAAAGAACAGAGACCAAACAAACTTCAGTATCACATTCTATGTCAAGGTCGTTTCCTTGATATCTACAAGCACCTGCTTGCAGATTATTATTGACATTGAATGTGCACATTTAAGTTTTGATTTGTATCCAAAGTCGTAGCCATGCTTCAGTTATGGATGCTGATTATACAAAGAATTTGAGGAAGGCTTACTAACCATCTGCCTTATGCAGATGAAACAATATTGCTTACTAACAGTGAGTAGTATTTGGATATGTGATCAGCAAAAGGAAATCATGCTTAGTCAAATACAGAGGCAGCAAAAAAGAGGGAAGAATCTAAAAAAGATGGATTGACACAGTAGCTGAACAATGGGCTTACCACTCGATGCAATTGTGGGAATGAAGCAGAACCAAGTGGGGTTTTATTATGTTGTAGAGGATTCATGTGAATCTGAATCAACTCAAAGTCACCTATATTGACAACAGCCGGCCTGAAATCCCCATAATGTGAAGTAATCTCATGTAATCATCTACATGATGGGATCTTGTTTGTGTTCAACTAAGCAGTTGTGAGAAGAATAAGATGAAATGGTACCTGTTTAACCTGATTGCAACCTTGAGATCAAGAGAAACAAAGTTTTATTTGGGGAGTTCCCTTTATTTAATATCACATGTGGGGAATCTATTGTCACTTTTATTTATTATTATTATTATTATTATTATTGTTATTATTATTATTATTATTATTATTATTATTATTATTTTCTGAAGAGGAGACTGCATTGGGATCATTGGCTGGCAGACCCTGGGATCTATAAGCCTGCTGACCGTAGGACCCAGCAGCCAGGACCATGGCTTATTGCCCTTTGTTTCCTCCAGTCTGTGTTCTTCCTCCTCCCTGGTTTATCCTCCTGCTTCTGGCCTCATTAAAGCAGTCAGTAAGGTTGAGTCAGGGAAGAAAAACAAAACAGAACAAACTCTAGTTTGATCTCACACTTACAGACTTCAATTTGACTGACTTGACTGATTTATAACTGTGTGAGTCACCTTTTTAAAATAAACATCATATATTTATGGGTTTGTATATCTATAGCATCTATATCTGTATCTATATCATCTATCTCACTCTCTATATATAGTTGGTTTTGGTTCCCTAGAAAACTCAACCAACCAGACACTCACATATTCACTATCTATTTCTTAAAAACTGTAGTTCTGTTCTTTCCTTGGATTAGTTTGTTTCTTAGATAAAAATATTTCTTTTGTACTTAATACCATATCCAATAATGCCTAATTTTATCATTGACTTTATGAGAGTATTTCCAGATTATTCTATGTAATATTATTCACATCTCTCTCAACATCATTATGAAAATAAGGAGAAAATAATTTATATGTCTGATTAGAAGAATCGCTGAGGCCATCCAGCCCAGAAGCAATAAAGTCCACATGGATGAAGCATACCAGTGTGTGGACCTTGAGTTGTCAAAGGGATCAGTTATCAGGGTTTAAGAACTAAAAGCCATAACATTGTGTGCTCGCTTTCCTGATATGACCACTGATGAAAAAGGTGTGCATACGCAAATGTGAAGAAAGCTGATGGTACCCAGCGATGAAAAAATATAGCATCTGGAGTCTTAAAGGTTTGAATAAACAAGTGGCCATCCAGTTCAGAAGCAACAAAGCTCACCAGCCTGTATGACCATGAGTTGCTGAAGGGATCCAGTGTCCGACATTAAGGAACTAAAATTATATCATTATAAATGGGGGGGGAGGGGGCTACAGATTGGTGACTCAAAGCCCATCAATAGGTGAAGCGACATCCTCTTACAGAGGGGTTGCAGGGAGGAGATGAGCAAGCGAAAGTACAGTGTAGTAACAACGAAATATGCAACTTTCCTCTAGTTCTCAAATGCTTGCTCACACCCACTATCATGCTCCCGGTTCTACCAGACAAGATCAACTAGAACAGGGAATGTACACTAGAGTCAGAAACATGGGGAATTTAGGAGAGATATTCCCTCAGGATGAGTGATGGGAGTGGTGATACTGGGAGGGTGAAGGGATGGTGGAGTTGAAAATGGGAACTAATTTCAGGGATCTATATATAACCTCTTCTCTAGGACATGGCCAATAGGGAAGTGAGTGAAGGGACACATTGGACAGTGTACGATATGAAATAGCCATTTGCAAATTATCAAAGGTTCATGGGGTGGAGGGAGGAAGGGAAATATGGGGAGGTTGAGCTGGGGGCTTAAGTGGAGGGAGGGTGTATTGAGAGTGATGATGGCAACAAGTGTGCAAATGAGATCTGCATACAATTGATGTATGTATGGATCGTGAGGGGAGGTGTATGAGTACCCAATAAAATGATTCATTTTTTTAAAAAATTAGGGGGGAGGAGAAAGAGGAGCATTTTTGTAAGAGGAGCTTATCCCAAGGGCTCAAATGGAAAATGTTTGGCAATGCATGTGGCAACGTGTGTGCAAATGTGCTTGATACAGATGATGTACTGAATATTATAATAGCTGCAAGAACTCCCAATAAAATTATTTTTTTAAAAAAAAGTAAAAAGGGCAGGAAGTAAATGAAATGGTTTCCATAATTTTTATTGGAGAAATAAAAATTTATCAAAATGATAAAAAAGAATCACTGAAAATGCTTAGCAGGAGAAGTAGAGTCTTGGCTTGCTTTGGCAAGAAATCTTCCCAAGTGGGCAAAATAAGTTCAAGGCAGATCTCCTGAGGTATAAATAAACTTGAAACTTTTCTAATTCATAAATAGCTAGCAATCTGAAAAAGCATAAGTGAGATTGAGACTTGCCTAGAAAACCCTAAAAGATATAAATTACATTTTTCCATATAAGAATTTGTAGACCATGAGAAATATTTCTAATTTCATCTTGGGAAATATGAGAATCTTGAGGAAGGTAAATATATGATTTTATTGGTTATAGAAGAATAGAAATGTCTAGTTTAAGCATATTAAATCTTGATGTCTTATAAATATCTAAGCAGTGATAATGCATGCAAAATTTGAGTTAAAGCAAGAACCTGTATGTTTGAGCCATCCAATGATAAATGTTTATATATCTATGAGCATGCAGGAACTAAACAAATAACAAGAAAGAGATGAGATTGAGCACTAGATTTTTCTTTTATTTTGCATTTGGGACAACAAGCAACAGGGAAAATTTATAAACAAGGAAACTATACAGTGTTTTAATTTAGGAAATTTTTTTCAGTAAAATGTATTGTTAAATTTTTGTTAACTGAGCTTTCTGCATAAACAAGTATTAAATTATTCTAGCATATTCATAAAGAGAACCAGCATTTAGTAATATTTATAATATCTATACATAGTAAAAGTCAGAATTAAGAATATGAAGGGAGAAATTACATGCTGGATTGTAATTTCCTAATCTTTTTAATATCTACTACATTATTAAATTTTCACAACAATAATAGATGGAAGACAATTAATACCTCAATTTTACTAAGGAGGAAATTAGCACAAATAATCATTGCTTGCTGAGGTAGTCCGGGTAGACTAGAGGAACAAATTTCAGAGACACACATACAGGTATAAGGAAAGGGTTTATATACAAAAGAAATGTGACTCTAAGAAGGCATGCCAATCCAGTCCGGTGCAAAGTCATAAGTCCCATATAAGTCAAAGTCATAAGCCATAAGTCAAAGTCATAATAACCCATATGCCTGAAATCAGTCTGTTAAGTCTGCTTCAGACTCAGGAAGTCACAGGTCAGTGGGTGCAGAATTCTGGTGCTGGCAGGGGTCTCCCCATGGCTCCTCGCTTCCAGGGCTCAGGGCCATCAACAGCATGCCACTCCAGCTTCAGAGGTCCGTCTTCATCAGGGCAAAGCCGTGTGATTTCTCTACCGGCTACTCCAGCCTCCCAGCCACTGCCATTCTGTGTTGCCTGTGGTTAATCATCTCTCAAACTAACTCCCAACAACTGAGGAAGATAGCTTCTCATCTTCATGGGGGAAATACCGCGAGATTTCCCTGGAGTCTCAGGAAAAAGCCATGCCCACATAGAGGCTTCATCGGCTACTCAATGGCTATCTCCAGATTAACAAGCTAGATTCCACCTCTACATTTCAATTATAAAATTAACATAAGCTCATGACTGCCACACTTGCCTTGCTCAGATGACAGGAAAAACTGGAATTTTTCCTTCAAAATCAGAAAACTGAATCTGATTTCTTGTTCTTAGGCTTCCAGGTGGTTCCAAGTGACCTTATGGACAACAGAAGGTGACACTGGCTAGTTGTGTGCCACCCTCACAATTGCTTTTACGCTTTAGCTCATTGAGACAGCCCCTATGCCAAGCCATGTGTGGAGAGCCTTCCTCTCTATCCATGCCCTCTCACTGTAGCAAGTAGGCTCTTCTCCAGGGTTTAGTCTCTAGTAAGAATACTACAAAAGTACTGCAGACAAAGGCTCACCAACCTTGCTTCTAAAGAACATTTTGACTATCTTCTTCAAAGACAGATTTGCACGTTCTTTTGGCTGTCCATGACTCTTTCAATATTCTTTGTCAACATCAGAATTCAAATGGATCATTTGTTTTTGGTTGCCTTGTTCAATGTCCAGCATTCATATACATAAGAGATGATTGAAAATATCAAGATGTAGATCTCACATCCCTGAGTCCTCAAGGTAACTTCCTTGTTTTTCAACACTTTCAAGAGGTCTTGTGCAGCAGATCTACGTGACGCAATATTTGATCTCTTACATGTTGCTTCCATAAGCATTGATTGTGGGTCCAAGCAAGGCAAAAGCCTCAACAACTTCAATCATTTTTCTGCTTCTCATGATGCTTTATTGGCTGAGCTTTGAGGCTGTGGAGCTTCTTTACTTTTCGTGGTAATCTATATTGAAGGATGCAATCCTTGGTCTTCATGAGCAAGTACTTCAAGACTTCCTTACTCTCAGTAAGCAAAATTATGCTACCTGCATATTGTAGCTTGTGAACAAGCCTTCTTACAATCCTAAATCAACATTTTTCTTAATACAATCCAGCTTATCTGATTATTTATTTCATGTACAATTTGAGAAGCTATGGTGAGATGATACAACCTTATTTTGATTGTGAAACATGCAGTATTCACTATTTGCTTTCCACAAATAATTGGAATGTCTGTCTCTTGATCCATTTACAGTTTCCTCATGAATTCATTGAAGGGTTCTAGAATACTCATTCTTTTTCGGGCTATGCAAAACTTGTTATGATACACAAAGTCTTAGCCTCTGAATAGTCACAACAAACACACAAAAAATATACCTCTGCTACCTTCTGTTGTCAACAAAAATCAGTCTGATAGGGCTGAGCCCCAGTGGTATAAGTGGTTGAGTGTGAGACTGTGGCCCATGGGCTCAGTGGTTCAAATCCAGTGGCAGCTCTCAGGAGCAGTACTGGGTAGTGCCCACGACCACCATAGGCAGTGATGCCCACCCCCCAAAAAAATCAGTCTGATATTAGCATCCCTTTTTCCAACTCTTCTCTTGTATCTGGTCTCAACCCCTGACTACCACCTGTCTACTAACTGCTACAACATTTGTTGGTTGACCATCAGTAAAAATGTATTTGCATGTTGCATTAGTCTGGGTCAATGAGAGAAACAAATGTATTAGCACTCATATGCATATAAGATAGTTTTATCAATGATAGTTTTCTTTAAGCATTCTTTGCAGTGATTTTTCTTTGAAATGGGTCCATATATGAACATCTTCCAGTCAGTTTGCCAAATAATCATCGTAAAATTTCTTGGAAAAAAAAAAAAAATGAGTGTTTCCAGTGCTACATCAGTTGTTGAAATATTTCAGTTGGCATTTCATCAACCGGGGACCTGTTTTTGACTAATGCTTTCAACACACTTTGGATTCCTTCCTTCAGTTCATGGTACTTATTCTTATGCTACTTGTTGAAATGGTGGAATGCTGACTAACTATTTTTGCTATGGTGCCTGTGCAGTCTTTCCATCTTCCATTGATGAATATTTCATCATTCAATATTTTACTCTTAAAATATTACAATATTATAACTTAAGGCTAGACAAGTCATATAACATCCCCTTCGACAACTAATACTATATTGTTCTCAAAAGCAGCACCCTTAACCTAGCAATCCATACACTTTTCTGATTCAAAATGGCTCGTGTGTCAGCCTCCCCAGTGGCTCCTCTTCTGAAAATGTCACTAACAGGGTTCTGTTCTGTTCACGAGTCTCTCAATAACCAGCCATGCTTCTGAACTAACCATTGGTTTCCAGTGTCTAATTCCTCTTCAATGGACAGCCTAGTCTTTCGTTGTAGTCTATTCTTAGTCTGGAAACTTTGCTGTTCTCTTTGGAAGACACTGCTGGTATTAGAAAATACCAGCTGCCCTTCCCCTCCACACCCCTCTACCAATGCTCAACTCCTTCCCAGAATGCCATGATTGAAAGGGAAACAGCCTTTGATGATGCCCTGGAAGAAAATGTGATTAACGAGTAGTACAAAATATGGAAAAAGAACAATGCTTTACAATACAATTTGGCGATGATGATGACCCGTGCTCTGGAGTGGCCCAGAGCCACTCCACTTCCAGATGTAAGGAGACCAGAAGAGAAGTATTTGGGTGTTCATTCACTTTTCTTGGGCACACACACTTCGGTTTAGCAGAAACACCTTGTGATAGTCAGTGTGCAGCTCCGTAATGATGGTGCTCAGTTTGATGCCTCACACTGTGCCAGCGAGATAGGGGAATTTGAAGGTTTGGCCACTGTCAATGGAAAGACAGAAATAGAAATTAAGATTAGCCCTTAAGGAGACACAAATGACCCCAGAACATGTCCATTATATATTCTAGGACCCTGGCAGCATTGAAATTATGACTCTATCCAGTGATATTCTTGGCTTTCACTACACTAAACATGCATCTAAAGTAGACCCTTCTGGAAAGTATAAGCCAGACTTGTGTCTCCCTGGACAACACAAGGCAGGATGTGGACTTTCATGGATACTCAGTGGGCACTTGCTTAGGTCTTCAGATGCCCGTATCATCTACCTGTGGGACCTCAGTGCTGTTGCAAAGGAAGGAAAAGAGGCAGATGCAAAGACAATTTTACTGGACATGCTATAGTCATTGAAGATATTTCTGGGCACCTACTTTATGAGGCTCTGTTTGCATCAGTGGCTGATGATAAGAAACTCATGATCTAGGATGCTCATTCAAAGAAACCAAACAGAGTCACTCGGTTGATGTTCACACAGCAAAGGTGAATTACTTCTTTTTCCATCCTTACAGTGAATTCACTCTTGACACAGAATCAGCTAACAAGATAATTGCTTTATGAGATCTGGGAAATGAGAAATGTGAGCTGCATTTCTTTGAATCACTTAAGGATGAAATATTCCAAGTTCAGTGCTTGTCTCACAAAGACACTTTTGGCTTCTAGTGGTACTGATCACAGACTGAAATCTGAAGCCTAAGTAAAATTGGAAAGGAACAGTCCTGAGAGATAGCAAAAGATGGACCATCAGAGTTGTTCATTGTTAGCGGCCACATTGCCAAGATATATGACTTCTTTTGAGGGATTGGTTATGTTTCAGAAGATGACATTGTACCCACGGGTGGTGCCTGGTAGAGAGCATGTATGGTGATGACCCGGAAGGGGTGTGACTCCAGAAAGACAGAATCCTAATGTGTCTGCACTTGTGATATTAGGCTCTCCTTTCCGTCAACGAAGACATTGATTTTCAACAATCACCTTTAGGTAAGACTAAGTTTGGCTATTACCCTTAAGGTACCATCCAAAATGTTCTTAGGACAAACTGGGTATTTCCTAAATGCTAACTAGGAGACATAGCAAAGCAACAGACATATGACATTTTCTTCAGGAATTTTCTAGATACTACCCAGTTCTAAAGTAACTATTGAAAGAGGAATATATACATGTACACATATATACATTTGTCTTTCTTTCTCCCATGATTCCAAGTTTTTCTGACTAAAGGTTCGAGTGGGTACAGAAAAGTATACAGAAAAGTAGGTATCTGATCCAGGAAGCATAATACTGCAAGATGTCACTTTTATTCAGGAAACTGGAGAGACTCAAATTCTAGAAAATCCTACTCTGCAGTCTTCACATCTGACTTACCAAGATGCACATCTTCTTATGTAGTACTTTTTCTATTTCTTCCGTAAAGTCAAAACTATTCATGCTCCTCTCCTCCCACATATTTTCCCTTGTTAGTGTATTTCTTAAACAAATTGTATATTATTTCATTCCTATCTGTGAAATGGTTGTTCTTGTTTTGTTTTGTTATTGCAATTATTATTTAAACTTGGGACCACTGAGTTGTATGAGTAAATGTTTTTACCTGCCAATTATACCATAGGTAGGTTGTCCAGGTAAGTTGTAAATAGTGAATGGATGGCAGATATTTTTTAATTAAATTAATCTTGAATAAGAGTTGCTTTTTAAAAGTAGCATGTTTGTCTTTGATTCTTAGTTGGGATCCCTTCCACTTTGGGGTGGCTGTCTTATGAGCAGGCCTGTTGCTGTCCACGGCAAAGAGTAAGTGCTTATTGCAGAATAAATGTTTTTCTACAGAAAAAGAGAAAGACACCACCAGTGACATGGGTTCCAGCTCACACACACACACACACACACACACACACACAAGCCATCACAGCATCACACACTGAGCAGCAGTGGTTTTACCATGTTTTAAAAGATATGTAAGCCATAAAAGATCATAGGAGGAGAGTTTTTAATATGAGTCTCTCACAACAAAGAAGTTTTCTGAGCAAAAAGTTGATTTTTTGGTTTTAAAACTCTCAATGAAGTGTTTGGATACAGGACTGCAAGCCTGACTCAAACGTAATGCTGACTTTCAGGATGATATGGGACTTGGCCATATTTCATTCTCTTGCGCATCATAGGGTCACATTGACTTAGAACCACCTCATGCCACCTAGTAAGTAGCCTTTCTTGACAGAACAAGAACAATTTGTTTGTACTTGTTATATGAAAGTATAAATATCCACATTAAGCTACACATGAGTCAATATTTTTGTTTCCAACAAATTCATGACCACTTGGAAAAGTAAAGCTTCCCTCACTTGTATATCTGTAACTTCATACTCCAATCTGTGCACCAGAAATATAATTCTCTAAATGGGGATAAGTTTGGTACCATTACTTTTGACTTTTCAGAAAATCTTAAGCCAGCATTTATCAGACCTCAACACATTCAGGAATGCTATCTCATACTTTTGGAATGAATACATGAAATGCTAGTTGTTTGTAAAGCTATGTGAATTTTGGCATATGCATAATGCCATGTATCCAAATCTCAAGGTCATACAGAACGTCAACTCTTCACTTAGCTAGCACACTTCTTACACTGAGTCCCTAGAAACTGTGGATCATTTTGTGGTCTTTATAGGTTTGCCTTTTTCAGAATATCATATAATATTAATCATACAGTATACAGTTTTTCCAAACTGGCTTTGCACTTATTAATATGCATTTCAGGTTCATTTTGCATTTTTGTGATTTGGGAGTTTGTTTTTTGATGACCGAGTAATACTAGGTTGTACGGATATGGCATACTTTTTCTATTCACTATTTGAGAGACACCTGGAATATTGTAATGTGGGGGAGTTATAAATAAAATGACATGAAGAATCATGGAAGCTTGTATGAATGATTAATTTTCAAATAAGTGGGTTATATATCTATATACTCTATGAATCAAGTGGCGAGAGTGTTTAATGTGGTACAGACATACAAGGTCCAAGTTTCTTTTCCTCTGTATATTTGCAAAGTACTGCCATGCTTAGTCTTTGGATTCTAGCCATTCTACTGTGTATCCTGGTCTGCAATTATTATTTTTATCAAAATTTACCCACTTAAGTATTAGCTATGAGGGAAGCTAATAGAGATAAAGTACAAGTTAATAAGTAATACAAAAATGCAGTTAATTCCACAATAAATTGAATGTACATTAAGATTTATTTTGCAAACACTATTAAAATATTCAATTAGAAAAACTGAAATATATGCTTCAAAACTGAATTAGTTTGGAAAAAGTAATCTGTACTAGTAACCTTTAATTATCAGTAAAAATTGTATAAACCTCTGCATGCTGAATTGTGAAATGAAAATATATTTAATTTTTGCTTGAAATAAAAATGAATTTTATTTTACCTGAATTTGTAGATATATACATGAAAAAATAAAAAACAAATGTCAGAAGTCCCTAACCATTCTCTCAGTAAAGAAATAATTTGCATTTGATATTCCAGGTTTTTTTGATAAATCATTTTATTGAGGGCTCATACAACTTTTATTGCATGCAGACAACATTTGCACATTTGTTGCCATCATCATTCTTGAAACATTCTCCGTATACTTAGGCCCCCAAATATTACTGATTTGAATCAAATCATTTAATTCTTACTTCTCATTAGGATACATGGATCAAACAAAAAATATTTTGATGTGTGTCTTAAAGATGATTATTTTGTGCATTAAAATATATTGAATTGGTGAAATAATTTTAAAACTGAAATAGCCTATGTATCTCTATTTCTATCTGCTTATCTATCTATTGAGCTTTGGTGGCACTGGGGAATAAGCATTGGCCAATGTCAACAGTTCAAAATTCACCACAAGAGAGAGAGGCATCTGTCTGCTTCCATAAAAATTTAGTTTCAGAAACATTGTAATAGTTTTACTCCATCCAAGAGCAATATGATAAGGTTGAGTGTAATCTATGGCTGTGGGTTGTTAATGTTTTAGATACATATCAGTGGCCTACATAAAGATGCTGAAACATCCATTTTATTTCCACTCTATAGAATATATATGGAGAAACAATATAAAAGTAATAAATAAGCATGCTATACATGCTGAAGTTTAGATATGAGAATATAAGAAAATAAATATTTTCTTAAACAGGAAAAAATTGCAAAACCTCATATATAAAGTATGAGAGATAAGTTATGACTTTTTTTAACATTTTGCTTCATTAGATGGCTATTCTCCATCTTTGGTTTACAGCATTGTGTTATATAATCCTGTCTACATGGAAAGTAATTTTATTTGCTTAAAACACGTTCCAGATTTTGATAAAGATTATAAACAAAAGCTGGATACATAAAATGCACTACTAGGGCAATGACAGCACTTATATGCTAAAATATAAATTTCAGTGCTAAATAACAAATTATATATTACTATGGAAAATTAGTCCTATTCTGAGAATTACTAGGTTTTATACTAGAGAATAAATATGCTTTGTATTCCTTCAAATTGTCCTTGGAAATATATGGCAAATTTAAATTATTTATATTTTCTAAAAACAATTGTTTTTTGAGAAGACACAATTACATTCAAACTTCTGTGCTAAAATGATGAGAATTATGTCATACATTGTTCTACTCATTTTTGCTGCAACTCTCTGCTTATGTGTCCTTGCTTTGAGTTTGTTATTTCTCTAACAGGTCTATTTTATTCCTTCTTTCATTCCTTCCTGCTCCTTCTTTTCTATCTTTTTCTTTTATTTGCTCATTCTTTCTTTCCTTTTGCTCAACTATCTTTACTAACCATATTAAAGTATAGGAATCTTGTTGTTGTATTGTTTTCTGTGCATAAATAGTCAAAATTGAATGTTGAGGAATGACAGAGACTTATAGAAAGAAGAATTATAGAGTCCAGCATAATTGTGTTGGTATTAAAATAGGACTCTGTAAAACATTTTGGGGTGAATTATCTTGTAAAGGATTGACTTTGGCATTTCCAGTAATGGTCTTAAATTCTCATTGTATTGTACAAACAAAATTATACAAAATCACTTATTATTTCCATGGAGATTCATTTTCTGAGATTAGAATTTCATTTTCACAAAGGAAACAAAGTTTTATCCTTAAGAATATTTCCCTGAGATACAAAGACTAGCATAATGTAATCAAAGTTAGATCAGATTTACTAATAGTAAAGGAAACGAAATATAATTTTATAGCATCTTTGCTTTCTTGACTGCACTGAATGTGAAGGCATATTGCTTGTCATTTATATTGTTTTGTTGCTTATGCAACACCTTTGGGAAATTTGCCAATAGAAAACTTTGAAGAAATTAAATTTTATAATGTGAGCTTCCAATTAATTGGTGTTTGACAAATACTCATGTACTTTATTAAATGTGACTGTAGCAAAATGCATCAACAGAGTGCATCTGTTTATAACATATGGGAGACATTTAGACTAGTTATTTTATGAAAAGTATCTCCTGTGGAAATTACTCATTCAATTCAAGCTGTCATATACAAGCCCTGGTAAGCCATTCCTTTGAAGAAGTGCATGTATATGCCATCCAATGACTAGGGCCAGAAGACTAATATTTGTTAGAAATTCTAAGATTACTTACTCAACAGAATTAATGAATTCAAGCAAAAGACATTTAAAAATAATTTCTAATTATCGAAAGAAGATCTCTCTACAAATATTTATTTGTCCATTTGAATTGTTCTTAAAAAAATAAACCCTGGTAGGAGAGACTGGTTTGCTGTTTCTAAAATAAAAATGCTTGCATATGATCGAAGGACAGAGAGCATCTGAGGTCATACTGAAAACAGAGCAGATACACTCTCCATCCTGTCAGTTATATGGTTCCCATTGCAATAAGGAGAAGAGCAGTTATTTGAAATCCATTTCACATGATTGTAGTTCTCTGCACCCATGGATGGTGTGAGACAGGAAGGCAGATGAAGTGAATGACAGACCATAATGAAACATATTAATTTGGGAAATTTTGAAAGTATTTTGAAACTAGGGATAATCTAATAATTGATTTAAGTGACATATTGAAATATTTGAAAATATTGAAATTTGGAGTGATCGATCTGGCAACAATGTATAAGACTGGATATGAAAATATAATATTAGAGAGTTCTTGACAAATACAAATTTTATTATGGCAATTCTATCATCAGTGTATAGCCACCTAATCTAAGAGCAACCTATAAAAGGAAAGAGGCGAGTTACCCACTGCCACTGAGTTTATTCCAACTCATGTCTACCTTTTTTAAGATTTCCAAGATGAGATATCTTCATGGGACTGGAATCTCATTTTCTGCCTGGAGAAAGTCTGGGAGGTTACTCACATTACGTTGGCAGATAACAGTCTATAATATACCTGTCAGCACCATCAGGTTTCTGAGATTAGCTAAGGGTGCATTAGATAGGTAGTACTTGGGGCCTGATTTGATACAAGGAAGGTTTTAAAATAATATTCTGAATTATGACTAAGAGAAATATACAGATGAGGCAGGAAAACAAGCATTCATCAGTTAATGAATTAAGTTTGGGACAAGTTGTATTTTAGCTCAATAATGAACCTAGGCTAAAGATAGAAGTACACAATTCAGTAGCCTTATTTTTTGGAGGGGGCATCACTGCCCCCTGGTGGGAGTAGGAGGCCCAGCCTTGCTCCTGGAGAGCTGCTGTTGGATTTGAACCGCCAACCCAGTGGACCGCAGTCCCGCACACAATCACTACACCACCGGGGATCAGCTCCATCAGTAGCCTTATTTTGATAGCTGGTTTACACAGTAAGTAGATTTGCTTGGGAATGAAGAGAATAAGACAAAGAATAATTCCAGAGAAAATTGTGTGTGTGTCAAATACATAATATTTTAAAAGATGAAAGAGAAAAAATATCCAGAAGAATATAAAGACAGGGAATCTGAGAGAGAAGAGGAATTTAAAAATGAAAGAATACATAGGAATGAATTGATTGAGGTAAGCTTTGCACAGCTGATTATTGTGATTGATGACAATAAGCCTGTATAGCTATCAAAAGGACACCTGGCAAACATTGTATGATAGATATGTTCACAACAATAGCAAGATCAGCTGCTAATGTTACTTTGGTACCAAGAAACCATTCATGACATTTGGTTTCTTGGTTTGCAGGTTTAGGATTAAACTTTGTCTGGAACTTCTTCTGTAGTTTGGCCTAATATTGCTGTGTTTAATGTTTCTCTTTGTCTTCCTGTTTCTAATGTATAATATGGGTTCTGAATTTTTTTCAATTATCCA
Organism: Nesogale talazaci; assembly: GCA_004026705.1. Lineage (NCBI taxonomy): Eukaryota > Metazoa > Chordata > Mammalia > Afrosoricida > Tenrecidae > Nesogale > Nesogale talazaci. Next base: position 150,102 of record PVJH01002442.1, on the reverse strand, counting down.
TCCATGAGACAGCAATTATTATCTATATTTATGGAGCAACAGAGAAAAATAACATCAGGAACTGAAATGATAAAAAAAGAAAGAGAAAATGAGTATGCTACTAATTGCATTCCTGAACAACTGCCTCCTTTATCATAACAGCACGAGAACTCGAGGGTCCCCAGGTGTTGTTACTGAATATTTTGATTACAAACTGTAGAAGAATTTGGACCATAAGGGAAGGGATAGAATGCTGAACATTCTCTAATTCTTGTAGATTCCAATATTTACAGACCAATTGATTCTAGAAGAAAGTCTTAAGAGAGGGCATATTAGAAACTATAATCCTCAAGGCAAAAATCTGCCATGAAGTCTTTTTGAAACCAAACAACTCAAAAACCCACCCCCTTGTCCTTGAGCTGACTCTGATTCCTAGCGACCCTAACAAGAGAGAATGCAACAGCTCCATCCATTTGATAATGCTGTGATATTTATGCAGCCAAAATGCACTATGTTTTCGCCCGTAGAGCACTTGGTGGGTGCTATTGGGCTTTCAATTGTCAATCACTTTTACCACAATTAAAGAACCTAAGCTATGAGCATTGTTTTCTTAGAAGAGCCGTCAGTGTGGAATTAAATTGACAATAGCAACTTGAAATATTACATAGAGGATCTGGGGACCAGACCCTTGATATTAAAGAGCACTACTGACACAGTGAGCACAGATAGTATAGAGGGCTGTGTAGCGGAGTAGTGACCACAAAGTTAACAGCTCAAAACCACCAACTGTTCCAATGGAGAAAGATGAGACTTCTACTCCCATGAAAAATTAAAGCCTCAAAAACTCACAGGGCAGTTCTACCCTGTCTTCTGAGATTGCTATGGGTTGGAATTGACTTGATGAGTATAGGTATTTTTTGACAGTTCTACAGTGATTTAAGCATGTGATTACTAGCCAAAACAGCTGACAATTTGAAACCACTGGCCACTCCAAGAGAGAAAGAATATGCTTCCAAATGCAGAAGAGTTTGTTTCTGTAAAGATTAGCCTTGGAGACGTTGGAAAGCCCCTCTATGTTGTCCAGTAGAATTGCTCTTGGTAAGAATTAACTCCATGGTAACAGGTTTGATTGATATTTTTTTCTATTTGTGGAAGAAACGAATCAGAAAAGGAAAGTGAGTGTGTCTTATAACTGGGAGAATCTTATAAATTTCATTTTATAGTACAGGTAAAATTGTAGAATTTTATGTACTCAATTATACCATCCATAGTAATAAAAATGCATTCAATTTAAAACTAAGACTAAGACTAATAATTTAAAAGTGGTATTACCATAAACCTTCTCTGTATGTACACATTAATCTCCCTGAATTACACAGCAGACAGGATATACCTCAAACTTCTGGTCAGTCATCAACTAGCTAGGAATGACACACAAACACTCACTGACATCAACCTTCTATGGCCGCTGTGTTTTGTTGTGATTAAAGTACATGCATAAGACAGTTGTATAGTATTGACAAAGTGAAAGTCATTATCATTTCTATAACTCATGGGAAGAAAATAGTTAAAAATATACCATCAGGTTCATGAAAGGGAACTGCTCATTCTTCACAAAATAAGCATGTTTGCTCTGCTGAGTCACTGACAAGGCACTAGAATCCATGTTCACTCCATTGCTGTCTATACTGACCACCATGCTATGGGAGGCAGAGGGGGAGGTCTGTTTAACTCTCATCTTTTGCTTTGTCTCTGGGATCTTGCCAAATATTCTCCAGCCAATCTGCAAGAATCTCGTAAGCTGCTGCTGCTAACCCCTTCTCTGGCCCTTCCATGGGATGTGAACTCACCATGCTATATGGACCTATGCTGCCCAAAGTTCCATGTAGCTGCAGACCTGCTGTCAAGGAAAGGAGTGTGTCCCTCTTATATGGGAGACACTCTAACCTTTCTTGGCTCACACAAACACATGCGATAATACTTTTAATTTCATTAAGAAGCCTTCTGGATACATATAATTGACTCTAATATTCTGTAGAAATATTTTTGCCCAGGATCTTTTAAGGTGAACCTGTGTAGAACATACTTAGATCTTTGCTTGGTACAAACAAATGCTCAAGTTTATTTAGTTCTGTTGACAATCTTTCTGACTGAAAGGTGCTCACTTTCCTCTCCATGGACCCCGCATGCCCCATAAAGTTATCTTGTCCCAAGGTCCAATAAGCCCATCTCTGGTGGCTCTCTTGAACTCAGGTGGACTTCAGTACTATCTGTGTCTTCTCAATGTTCGCTGCAGGGACCTAGGTCCCAGGCCAAGATGGCACACTCACTTCCAAACCCTATTTGATAATAGAGATGTTTCCTTGAATCTTTGTGGGAATGTCCCTTATTTGAGCCAACTTTTTGTCCATTTTAAGCTATTATCTTCCTATTTTAATTTTCGTCATGTGATTTTAGTCTGTGATTTCAGAACTGATGAACTTACAAATGACAAGTAGAATACATGTTCTCGAGGAGTGGAGTGGGAGATGGGAGGGAGGGTGGAGAAGAACAGATATTGAGGAGCTCAAGAAGGAAGAGAAAGTTTTGAAATTGCTTGTATTTGGTGGTAGCAAGTGTATAATACTGTTTGATATAATTGAACTATAGAATTATATGATATCTGTATTGGCTAACAATAAAAGAGGATTATTAACTGACAAATCCTCTTAGACCAAAAATGACTCAATTCGCATTCTCCCAGTGCACAATTTGTTGAGAATTGGGAGACCATTGCTGAAAAGATCAAATAAAAGAAATTCACTGTTTTGTTCTTGGTGATATCATTAAGAATAGCATTACTGAAGACATGTGGAAAGAGATTGAATCATGGAAATTAAAATTGTATATGGTGTTTTAATAAGATATAGAGCTTATAAGTTTAAGAATGAAAAGCAGCAGTCTAAATAATGAGACATTTCAACCAAAAATATCCCAAGTAAATCAAGGCTTATCATCAGACCTAGAAAAAATAACTAAGCATTGAATATCTGAGCTTTCATAAATTTGGTACAGATTTTGTACTGTATCAATGGACTAAAAACACCACACACACAAAAAAAGCAACTCACTGCCTTGCAGTTGATTCTGACTCCTAGTGAGTTTTGGAGAGCTTAATTATTTAATAGAAGAGGAAAGCCCCATATTTCTCCCTTGGAGTTGGCTGGTGGTTTTGAATCGCTGGCCTTGCAGATTGTAGTCCCATGTGTAACCATGATGCAACCCGGTTCCTTAGTATTAATGGCGGCTAAGGTATTTGAACTTAATCACAGGCTCTCATTTAATTTTTAACCAGTATATTAAAACATTTATTAAAATAAAACAAAATACAGTAATATTTATCTCTGTAAATTTCACTTCATTTTGTAATAACTCAACTAATCCTTGAAGTATAAGAAAAGGCACATGTTCTGTTCACTTACTCAGGACAGGAAGCTGAATCACAGTAATACCCTGGGGATGCAATGGTTGAACAATTCAACTGCTAACCAAAAGGTCACAATTCGGATTCTACCAGCAACTTCATGGTAGTATGCTTTTATATGCCTCTTTGGCCTTGGAAGCCAGTGGAGCAATTTTACTCTACAGGGTCCCTCTCAGGGAAATTTTGATGGTGTTCAGGGATAAGTTTTGGTCTGCTTCCTGCAAAGTCTGGCGTTCAACTTTACCAGCAGCTCCTCAACAGAAAGATGAGAATGTCTGCTCGCATAAAAACCGACATTTCCATTATCTTTAATTTCACCCCACTTACATTTCAAGCAAGGACAACAATTAAATGAGCCCACTCATTTTCAGAGGTTGTAATTTTTAGTTTTTGTACTTAAAAACATCTTTCGTCCTGTTGATTAGAATCTCAAAAGACATCAGAACCTCAACATATTTAAGACTGCCTATTGCAAATATAAAACATAAAGAAGTTCCTCTGATGACAGATTTCCAAAAATTGCCTGCCTTTTCTCATTCATCTGGAAGTTGCTGCCTACTTTGGTTTTCCTTCTTAAAGAAAGATCATTCCTTTTTATGAGCTTAGCTAGGTAAAGCCTGTCTTGACATCCAAAATTCCTTTGTAATTTGTTCAGTTTCATTTTGATCTGAATTTTGAAAATAGCTTGACCCTTCCTTTGATCAAGAGATAACCTGTTTCTTGTTTCTTCTACTATAGAAATAACTTGCATTTAATGCCAGATAAGATCTTAAAAGTTTCTATGATTTAGATTTAGAAACTAAAACATGAGCACAATATAATTACTAAGTGGATGGTTCTAATAAAATTTACAATTTCAAATGTGATGTGCAAAATAATTTTTTTTGTTTTTGTATGCTCAAGGATATTTTGAAGTTGACTCATGGTTATTGATCAAAGAGATTAGTGCTAATAATACATAATTGACAGTGAAATAAGCAGACCTAACAAAATTGTTTCACTTAATAGAGTTTGATAATAGTTTCACATCATATTCAACTATTCATCTAGCACCAATTACGTGTCAGATTTTTCATTTACTCCTCATATTATAAACCAGTCATTTGATAACAGTGAAAATTATATCATTGTAGATTGAATCAAGATTCCCACTTATGCCATTTGTGATTATGCAGGCTTTCTTTTATTTAATGTTTTTACTTAAGACTTATGATTATGAACAGTCTTAAGTAGATTGATGATTAGTGACTCATGATGAATGAGTGTGTAATTATCACCTTACATTAGTAGACAACAAATGCAATTTCAATTGTTTATTTTTGTCATCAATTTATTACCAAACTCAAACCATGACTTCTGGACATATCCATGTTGTATACTTGTATAGTTTTAGTATTAATTATTATCAAAGATTAACTCATTAGACCTATTGAATGACAGTGAATTGCACTGAAATTCACTTCTGAAAATGTCACAAGATTTTGTGATAATATGCATGTGAATGATAATACACATGTGACAGATTTTAAGCATAATCTGATCATTTTCATGCATCACATGTGTTTATACTATCCACTTGGACATGCTATTTGTAAACATATAGAGTAGGTAAGATAACTTTCATATGAAAAATTAAAAATGTGCCCTATGAGAACCTATACAATCAAGTATTTTTATTTTGGTTTTAACATCAAATAGTAATATCCAATCTGTTGTTTGCTTACTGTCTTGAAGTTACCCAGAGTTACTGAGAAATAACAGACAAGTGAATCATGAAATTCAGGCCAATAATTCACTTGAGGATCATGGTATACACATTCTTTTGTGGTTAAACATCAGGCACAACCTCAGGAATTTAATTAAATCTGAGACACATATTAAAAAGGAATGAACAAAAAAGACACTCAAGGTTGTGAAATATAATTTTACTTGAAAGAGTGACTTCTTTAAAATGAAGGGCAAATACTAGAAATTGCACATAAGCAAAAGAAAATTATATAGCATATGCTAATATAATATCAATATACTTTGACAATATTCATTAAAATGAGCAGGGAAGTAATTGGGGAAATGAAAACCCAATTAACCTGTTCACCTGCTAATTTAGATTGTAAGCTGCTGGTATTCCTTGCATACAATTCTAGTATCATGGAAATACTTGGTGAATTCAAATAAATTCAAATAAATAAATTTAAGGCAAATTATACAGGTAGGTAGGCAGTCTCAAAGATATGTCAATCAATATTAGATTAAATAATTAGATACCTGATGTTATAAAGCATGTTTACCAAATTCTACAATTAATATTTTAATTCACACTGTGAACACTTCTAATTGGCAATGGCAAATGTGCAAGTATCATTAGGGTATAGCATTAACAGTATGTTCTGTTACGTTCATAATATACTACTCTGTAAACCAAAAGTAATGGAACCATTATATAAAATAGTGTTGCAGAATTGCTATCTGAAACAGAAGTTACCCAAGTTTCAGTAAAATGAAGATATTTGAGCTCCTTTCCTTTAAAAAGATAAGAGTAAATATTTTACTCTTATGAGAAACAAGCTTAGCAAAACTGGAAAATGCTTTAGTGTATGTGAAGTTTGAGGAGGAATGTCAATCTTTATATTTTGAAAATATCTTAAGAAATAATGAAAGTTCTACTTAATTTGGATATTCCGTTTTTGTAAGATCCCATACTCTATTTCTTCAGCTTTTTCTCTTGTCATAGGTGACCTACTATGGTCAAGGACAATAGGAAAAGTGCTTGAAAACTGGCAATTTTTTTCACTTATGAAGCCATTGAATGTTTACAATAGAGAAATGATACATAATGCATGTGATAGAGAAAGCAGGGCAACCCAACCAACAAAACAATCACTATGACTTGGAAGCCAACAGAAGATGTCATCTCTCCCTGTTATTACTGGTACTTCATCATTACTCATCGGTTTGTTCAAAACATGGAAGACAACCTGAATTTCTTCCTGTTTTCCAATCTTACAAGTGCTATTTATTTAAAACTATAACTGATTTTTACCAAAATTACATGCCATGAAAACATGCAATTTATATTGAAAAGCACTTCTCACTTTTTCCCTTTAACATCTTGTCAGAATTGTCCAATCCCAATATCATATTTTGTAATAGAAAAACTTTGTTAAAGTAGCTCTAACTAATATACAAAGTGAATGCTTTTCTCCAAAATATAGAAGAGTTTAAGGAAGTTGTATTGTTTCTTCAATAAAAAATATAAAAATACTTTATTGTGTTTCAGATGATGGGCTGAAATTTACAGATGATTTCTAAAATTAATTTGTTATTTAATTAGAATGTGATTTCAGGAGGCTGTTCAGCCAGGTTGACTAGATAAACAAATCCAGAGAGACTCATATATGTGTAAGAGAGAGCTTCATATCAAAGAGAAATTCTATATTGAGAAAATATTGGCGCTCAGTCCAGAGCAAATCCATAAGCCCCTATGTCCAAACCTATTTCATAAATTCCTATCCAGGCTTATTTTTGCATTAGCAATGATGCTGAATGCAGAAAGATCTCAGGCCAGTGGGTGGAATCATCGCAGTGTGTTTCCAGGTCCCTACCACATGGCTTGTCAACTGGAGGGTGAAAGGAGAGAGAAAGATCCAGAGAGAGCGTGGAGATCCACATCTCTGCTCATGTCAGAAACAAGAGAGTTCAGTCCTCCTGAGAAGGCCAAGACCACAAGGAGCCATCATTAGGCTATGACTCTGTGACTAGCCTGTGATTGATAGGCTAGGCTCTGCCTTTATACTTATTTATCAACTTGTTATGAAATGATGTAACTACCACAAGGGGTTAGTGCCAGTGCAACGTTTGAAGTGTATCTAGGGCGACAGTGTACTAGAGTGCTCAACTGTCAACAAAATCATAATGTATATGTGAATACACGTAACTTTAGTTTTGTCTACCTTATAACAGGTTTTGTCTATAGTATAGTCATAATGATGATCTTGCTATTTGTAACTGAATTCCATTTCATTAAACTAGTCTCAGGTTAGATGAGATTATGGTTCACAGCGATTATTTACCATTTACACTAACTTCTTTGAATCTTTGACTTTATTTTTTATCTTTTATTCCAAACAAATACAGATTATTGTATCTTAAATGGCCACTGCAAACTTTTTAAACCCCAAGACCTATTCACCAAACCATAATGCCAATTTTAACTTTAGGAACTATATGATGTTAATTAATTGAGCCCATGAGACAATGGTTGCAATCATTATAACTCAGAATTATAGCTGTGCGTTATTTTTTTTACACCAAAGGTGCAGTCATCACACTGTACTCTCTGTGTTTCATATAAATATTATATACAATATATACATATGCAGGTATATATAGCCACAGAGATGCATATGCAAATATATTTTTATGCACTCACACACAAACAAATGACTCCTGTACGAGGGTATACTCAAGAAAACAGAAATGAGTTCCATTGAGTGGAGCTTTCGTAACATGCATTTCTCCCACAAGGTGCGCGTAGACCATTTGCTCTGAGGTAGTGCAGCTAATAGCATTGCCTGGGAAGACACTGGTTAAAATGAATGTTTTCAAAAAAGCATTTTTGCTCAAACCTGGATTTTGATGATGGCAATTTTAATAGAACAACAAGCACCATAAAATTTTTGTTTCCTGTTTGTGAAAAGTGCAGCAGAACCTGGTGTGATGCTTACAAGGACAGCAGTATGGGGGAAAAATTTAGTATATGAGTGGCTTCTTGTTTCAAAAAACATGAAATGTCAATTGATCACAAACCTTGTTCTGATGTCTGTCAACTTCCTGAACAGATGAAAATGTTGACAAAATCCATACACTTTTGCTGAAAGGTGGGCAATAGATCATTGAAGAGATGCGGGAGTTATCTTGACTATCTCGAAGCTCAGGTCAGCAGATTTTAGTGCAGGATATGGAAATGAGAAGAATTACTGTGAAATTTGTGCCTAGGGTTCTTAGAGACCAGGAAAAAGAGTATCAAGTGCAAATATGCTGTACTTTGAAAGAACATTTCTGAAGCAACCCAGATATTTTTTTCTAAGGTCATTACTGGTGATAAGACATGGTGCTCTTCTTATGACACTGAAAGCAAGCACAATCAACGCAATGGAGGATGTCATCTCACCTCGCCCCCCCCCAAAAAAAATAAGTGAAATCAAGCTCAAGATGATGCTCATTTTTCTTTTTGATATTAGAGCATATGGAGTATGTTCCACCCAGTCAGATTGTTAATCGAACTTTCTTTTACAGATCTTGAAAAGATTGTGTGGGAGCATGAGACAAAAAAAGACCTGCTTTGTGGTAGATGGGGGACTAGTTTTGCTGCCAGGACAATGCACTTGCAAACACTGTCATTTCAGTGTGCCAGTTTTTGGCAAAAAAACATGTCTCGCTTGCCCCATGCAACTGACTCAGCTGACTTCACACTGTAAGACTTTTTTTTTTTGTTTCTGTGAATCGAGAGAGACATGAAAGGACAGTGATTTGAAGATGAAAAAATAGGCAAAGAAAAAAATGAGGTCGGCCTGGTCAGTCCTTCAAACAGATGAGTTTGAAAATTGTTTCCAAGAATGGAATCACAGATTTGACAAGTGCATTAAATGTAATGGAGAGTACTTTGAAGGATATAAGGATTTTTTGTAAAAAATAATTAAATACATAATTTTTATATATTTCATAAATTCTCATTTCAGAAGGCTTGTTCCCTGTCTGCCTACTCCTATACATACATAGATTTATTCTTTGATGTTTATGTTGTCTTCAGTATATGTGTCATAGAAGTTACTAACAAATTGTTTCTTGTGTACCTATTAATGACATTGTTCACTTTCTTCAAGCTGTGCCCATTAGGTCATAATTCAATGTTATCTCTTTTTATTGCGAAAAATGACACATGCATCCTATCTACAGAGTGAATTCTCCTCCTTCTAATTCCTGCTTCTGGAAACCACTAATGTATTTATTTGTTCAGTTCATTTCAAAGAGAACAGAAAATATTTGATATATTTGTGTGTGTGAGAGATTTAATTCCCTCAACATAATGCTTTCCTGGTTTAGACATGCTCTATAAAGTCCTTTAATTCTCAATGAGCCACCTCAGCTTACAATGAGGCAACCCAAAGATTTCTTTGTCCTGAACTTTTTGTAAAAAATATGACTTATAAAAAATATATATATGACTTATGCAGATTGTTATTTCTGCCTAAAACCGCTCAATATAATTTATTTTTCTAAAGTACAAAATAGTTTAACCTAGTGAATGTTGCAAATGGCATACCTTTATTGCATACATGCCATTTGCAATCAGACCTATGTGCATTCTTCTACCTTGTTTTTTCATGTACTTAAATTATATGACTGAATTTCAAAATTAAAAAATAACAACTCTAGTAATTATGATTAACTCAATAGTAAAATTTAGAATGCAATATCTTATTCTAGCTTAAATATTTACTATACTTACCATTCTATACCCCAAAGTGCAAAGTGTCACATTTAAACCAGAGGCATTATTTAAAATGCATGTAGAGTTTGAGTGTTGTCTTATGGCTGTTATGTTTTACAATGTTGTCCAGTTGATTTTGGCATATTGAGAACGTTTGTACAACAGAACAGAGCACCATCTACTCATTCTCATAATGAATACATTGCAGCACATTGACGCCGTCGCTAGGTCAATCTAACTAGTTGAGTGTCTTCCATTCTAGTTGTACTGCATCAAGTTTAGTTTGTTCTTCTGGTAGCCTGGACTAATTTCAATGTCTTAAATACCACTCTTATTGGATGGATTCTCCTTAGGTAGCATTTAGTAATTGTCCACCTCTTGATTGCAAACATCATGATTTGAACTGGATGCACCTTAATCCATAAAATAGCATCTTTGTTCTGTAACACTTGAACCTGGTCCTAGTGCAGCCCAATGTAATGAATCGTTTGACACTTCACGGTTGTTTTTATGGGCATTGTGGGTCCAAATAAAGGAAAACCTGTATAACTTCAAATACTTATCCATCAATTTGTCTAGTAGTAATAATTTTTGCTTTATTTCAACTGCATTTTAAACCATATACATCATTGTCTGCTGAAGTGATGATATATTTATAGATGAGATAAGGGAAATTTTCCATATTCTCTACACACAAAATTCATTATTTACTTTAGAGACAAAATTAAGTGAGAAGAAAATATTTGTAACTACTAATTTATAAATTTACATGAATATTTTGCCTTTCATTTTTTTCTTTAAATTCAAAAACCAAATTCATTGCTATCAAATCAATTCTGACTCACAGTGATCGTGCAGCACAGACTAGCATCTGCGCACTGAATCAGCAAGACTGTGTCACTCCTCTTTCTCAAACTGAGAGGCTCCTGCCTTTGAATTTAGGAGTTTATAGTTTCTACCCAAGGGTTAAAGCACTGACAGCTAGTATATCATTCCTCTTTAGAAACACTGATTGTTAGACATTGGGATGCCAACCTTAAGGTTGGAAGTTCAAGCCCACTAACTCTCAACAGGAGAAATACAAGATGCCTGTTCCTTCAAAATGTACAATCCTAGGCTGAGCCCCGGTGGTGTACTGGTTGTGTGCGGGACTGCAGCCCACTGGGATGGAGGTTCGATTCCAGCTCCACGGAGCAAAGGTTGGGCCTCCTACTCCCACCACCTGAGAGGAGTAATACCCCCCCAAAAAATGTACAATCTTGATGATCCTATATAAAAACACCACGTGTAGGAATTGAATCAACAGCAATGGAGGAGTTGTGTCTTAACAAAATTAGTGATATAAACTATTTCCATTTTACCTGAACATATACATTTCTACTTATTCAATGATTTTATCTGAAAAGCATGTGAATGGTGCTTTTGTCTTATAATTATTGGCATACAAAACATGACTATTTTTATTATATTTTTAAATTACTTTAAAATTATAAAAATATAGACATTAGTCATCATATCATTACAACAAAGTATTATGACACCTAGGAGGTTATCATCAGCCTGTGAACCACCACAGTTAGTAAATTGGGCTCCACCCCTACCTTTATGCAGGAAGGCATAACCCTCAATCATCAGAAATAGGTTATAGTTTTAGTGTGATATGGCACAATTTTCAAAATAGTCATCAGCATCTTCAAATATCAATTGATTATTGGAACTTGGAATGTACAAGTAAGAATTTAGGAAAATTGAGGTTATGAAAAATGACATGGAAAGCATAAACATATTCTAAGTATTAGTATACTTAAATATACTGGTATTAGCTATTATGAATCAGAAAGTCAAATGATTTTATATGCCGGGAATTGCACACAAGTGGAAAACATTTGCATTCATTGTCAAAAAGTGACATTGCAAGATCGATTTTGAAGTACAATGACATTTGTCATAGGCTAATGTCTATCATCAAGAGCTAACACTGTTGATGAATAAATTGAAACTCCTGCCAACAATTTCATTCTGACATTGATCAAACACGCAATCAAGATCACTTGACAATTGAAGATTAGAACACAAAAATATCAAACACAGAAGTAATTCTAAAACATTGGGGTAGAAATGACTATGGGAAAGACATGATAAAACTTAGCAAGATCAATGAATTCTTACTTAAAATGTTTTTTAACAATGCACAAAGCAACTATATATCTGAACTTCTCTAGATTACATACACAAAATTCAAATTGACTACCTCTATAGAAAGAGACATTAGAGATTAGTGTCAGCATCTAAAACCAAGCCAGAGGCTGATGGAATTGTCATCAATTGCTCATATGTATGTCAGGTTAAATCAGAAGAAAATTTAAACAAGCTTCTAAGTGTCAAAACTTGAATTTCATAATATCTCATCCAAACTTTGAGACTATCACCAAGACAGATTGGATGGCTTGAACACCAATGACAGAAAATCTGATGAGCTGTGGCAAGACACCAAGAACATCATACAGGGATGTGAGGACAATCTGACTGTGACATATGTCACCCCATTGATCGCCAGGGTTGATTCAACTGATCTGGCTGACTAGGCACGTGTCCCCGACCTCGCACATTGCTCCAGGAGGACACATCCTTCCGAAGTTGCATGCTTGGCTGAAGAGGATGATGCTCCCTGATAAAAGGAGAAATGCCCTTCAGTCAAGAATATATATGAGGAGCTGTGCTTTCATTAGAGACTCCAAACAAGTCTCAAGAAATAAGAAATAAACATAAGAAATAAAACATAAGAAATCATAAGAAATAAAAAGGTTGTTGAAAAGACAAGAAAGAAAGTAAAGATCAAGATGATTGTTGAAGAGATTCTGACTTGCTGCGAATTGGAGGATGCCTCTGGCAAATAGAAGAAATGACAAAATCAAAGAAGATAACATGACATTGCAAAGTACAGTGTGACACACAGAGTAATGCATTACAGTGATACATGTATAGCCTAGAGGAAGAGGAGGAATGTGCTTGGTATATTTTTAATGGAAAGAATTTAAGAAGATCAAGTCTTTTACGATATTGAATTATCCTATGGGACAAATGTGGAATGATGCAGGAAGTAGCAAAAAAGGAAAAATAATATACAAGACCACTGTACCAAAAAGAACTACAAATAGACATTTAAGCATTCCAAGAGGTATGAGGGAAACAATCATGCTACTGGGACGAAACTCAAGCTAGACTGAAAGCATTGGCCAAAAATAAGGCTTCAATTATTGGCTTTCAGAATAGAAATTGAAATGTTTCAACAAGCTCATAAAGTACTGAAAGTATTCCCTCCTCTATGCCATGGAATCGGTGTGACTGACTGACTGGGAGAGCTCCATATTTGTGCCAATTCCCAAGAAAGGCGACGCAATAGAGAACACAGATGATAGAACAACACATTGGCTATTCCAAGCAAATCCAATGTGGCTGAAGATTATCCAGCATCCGTACCAGCAGTACTTTGACAGAGAACTTCCAAAGGCTTTGGCCACATCCGGGAGAGGTAGTGCAAAAAGTGATGTCATTATTGTTGTCAGATTGATTTTGGTTAAAAGTAGAAAATATCAGAAGCATGCTTATTTGTGATTTATGAATGTCAAGGCATTCAATTGTGTGGATAATAACAAATTTAAGTTAGTCTCAAGAAGAAGGATCATTCTAGAACACTTAATTATCATCATACAGAAGCTGTATATGGATCAGGAGGCAGTTGTGAGAATAGAACAAAGCAATACTGCATTGTATAAAATTAACAAAGGTGTGCATCGGGATTGTATCCTCTTAACATACTTATTAAATTTATATGCTATACTTACATAATCTAATTTATCTGATGGTTTGATCAGATTGCTAATCAGAATTGGAGGCATGTGATAGTGATCCTGTGAAAACAACAGGTCCCATGACTCTGGAGGGATATTGGAGAGGAGGTGGTGGGAGAAAGGGAGTGGGTGCAAAAAAAAAAAAAACACAGGCAAAGGAACAATGAGAGACCTAAAATCAATGGCACAGAGGGTAGAGATGCATGATGGAGCTTGATCAAGTGCAATGTAGATGAGAGAAAGCATTGAAAGTCTAATGAAGGTTAAACATGATAGTGAAAACGGAGGAAAGTAAAAGGAAATAGAGGAAAGAACTAGGAGATGAAAGACATTTATAAAGGTTTAAATGCAGGCATGCATATACATAAATACAATGATATATAATGATAGGGATATAGGTTTATGTCCATATATTTAAAATAGACTTATGTACATATATTTAAATGTTAAGTATCAAAGTAACAGACAGAATCTGGGTCTTTTATCAAGTACTCTCTCAACGCAAGAACACTTTGTTCTACTACCCTGGCATTCTCTTGTGCTCACCTTCACAACATGATTGGTGAAGAAGTCAAAATGGTTACATAAGTAAATGTTGTAAAGAAAACAAATGGCGCCTGGCTATTAAAAGATATTGTGTCTGTCTGGAGACTTAAAGGCTCAAAGTTGAACAAGTGGCCATCTAGCTGGGAAATGACAAAGCACACATGGAAGAAGCACACCCAACTATGTGATCTCAAAGCGGTCAAAGGGATAAAGAATCAGGTATCAGAAGAGACAAAATAAACAAATCTATTGATGCAAATGAGGGGGGTCAGAGTTCATACCCAAAGGCCATCTGTAGAAAATTGGAAGTCCCCTCACAGAAGGATCACAAGGAAATTAAAAGAAAAGGTACAGCACAGCACTAGCAGAACACAAACAACATTCATCTAGTTCCATAAGGCTTCCTCCCCACCATTATCTGGACCCCAGTTTGACCTTACAACTCTGGCTGAGTCAGAGCATGTACACTGGTATATGTAAGAGCTCTTGACCCCCCTTAGGAACAGTGTGAAAGTAACGATACCATGAGCATGGGGAGATGGTGGTGGGCCAAGGCAGAAAAACGGGCAGCAGACTACAATAACTGATGTATAATTCCCTTGCCCCCCTCTCCCAGGGCAATGGGTAATAGTAGCATGGGTGAAGGGAGACAACAGTGATATAAGATATGAAAGTAATAATAATACATGATTTATCAGACGTACATGAGGGTAGGAGAGTGGTGGAGAGAGGGGACAAAAGGGGAGTTGATACCAAGACCTCGAACAGAAAGAAAATAACTTAGAAATGATGATGGCAACATATGTGCAAAGATGTTTGATATAATTGATGTATGGAGTATTATAAGTGCTGTATAGGCCACCAATAAAATGATTAAAATAAAGATTCCAAGAAGGCAATTAACCTGTGATCTGCAGCTGAAACAACATTGCTGTTAAAAATGAGTAGGGCTGAGCCCTGATGGCATGGTGGTTTTGTGTGGGGCTGTGGCCCACAGGATTGATGGTTCAAATCCAGCAGCAGCACTCCAGCAGCAAGGCGTGGCTTCCTACTCCCACCTGGGCAGTGATGCGAAACAAACAAACAAACAAAATTGAAAAATTAGTAGGAAAAAAAAGCACTTGCTGCTGATGATTAAGGATTTCACCCTTCAGTGTGAATTACCATGTAAATAATACCTAAATCCTCAAAACAGGACATACATTCATCTTTACAATAAATGGTGAAAAGATTGGTTTGATCCACAATCAAGACTCATCAAAGCAGCAATTAAGAGCCTGAAGCATGCATTTCACTAGGTGATTCTGCAGCATAAGAGCTCTTAAAAGTGCTTTGTACTTTTGTATGTTTGACATATGAAATCCAGTTTGGGGATATCTACAGACAGTGACTTGATGAATGGTTCCTTGGAGGTACAGCAATGGAGATTGGGGAGAAGGGGGAACTAAAAACAAGGAGGACGAGACAAAAGAATATGTTCTAAAATTGATTGTGGTACTAATTGTGCAACACTTCTTGGTCTGCTTGAACTTCTGAACTGAATGGCATTTGGATTATGTCTCAAAGAAGACTGTCTAAGAAAAAAAATAACTACATGAAAAACAACCCTGACATCTTCAGCACTAAACAAATAAGAGAATGGCATGAAAAGCAAAACAAGGAAGGAAGATTGCTCATTCCTTAACTCAGATACTCTTCGACAGTAGAATAGAGTCAAGTAAAAATACTGGGGGGAAGAAAGTAAAGATGATACTTTGAGGTGATACTACCAGAGCCACTCCATGGTGTTCTTAATTGTCTTATCGTCAAAGAAAAATCAGTGTATTTGAACCATGGTGTTACTGAAGACAACTATACACCATAGACTTCCAAAAGAAGAAGCAGAAGCAAACGTGTCTTGCAAGAAGTGCCACTAGAGTGCTGCTTTGAGGTAAGGAGAGCAAGAATTCATGTCGTGAACTTTTGACATGTTAGAAGGAGAGATCATTCTCAGGAAACATACCTCACACGTTCTTCCGAGGAGGCAGGCTCTGGAAGAGAAGAACTGACCCAGGAGCTGCAGCACATTCAAACAGAAGAAGACGCATGGGCCATGCAGGACAGGGTGGTGTGGTGTGCTTTTGTCCACACTGTAGCTTGGAGTCGGGAACAACGTGATGGTACCTAACAAGGACCACACTATGTATTTATGGAAAGAGCATAATGATACCGATTAGTGTCATCATTAATATTGTTTTGGCGTTCTTTATTTTAGCTTCTACGAAAATAAGGGCTATATCTGTTTATAATTGCATGCATCATATGATGCATTTGTCATACATGTAACATATTAAAATGGAATTAAAATACAATAGAATGATCCCATATGATTTGTAGCCTTTAAGAATATATGGAATTCTTTAGAACAAATTCTCATCCATGGAAGAAAAACACTCACTCTACTTCTTAATACTCAGCTACTGAAAATATTACAGAAGTCAGTTTTATACTTTGACACTCACAGGGTAGCTTTAGGTTGAGAATAACTTACTGACAACTGGATAAGACATACTCAGTATATATGTAAATATTTATATATGTTTTCTGTACACGTTATATGGGTGTGTATTATGTGCTCATAGACTGTCATTCTTTTTGATTCTTTTACTTTTTATTTAGATGGTTATATGAAACTACAGCTAAACGTCAGTACTTATAAAAGAAGATATTTGGAGTAAAATAAAATCGCCAAGCTGAGTGTGTTAGTGAACTTTATCTTGGGGACCCTTCTGTGTAATTGATGTAAACTGACCTTGCCATTAGTCTAGCTAGAGGCAAGACATTACTGCCTGCATTACTTCTCATTACTTTTCCTGTAGGTATCCGGTACCTGCTCTTCCATATAAATGTGCGACAAAGCTAAAGAACCTAGATCATAAAGTCATTCAGCTTTCATCCATTATTTTTTGATCGATTGTATTCCTTCTATTCTCCATAGTTCAAAGATTGTTGTTTCAGCTGAAATGTGGAAAACCTATATTTCCATTTTGACTTTAGACACAGGAGAAAATTGATAACCCTTATTGATATTTCTAGTGTCTAAGCAACATGCCCATTGATATAAATCACTTGAATTTCCTAGCTGCTGCTTTTGCAGTAGTGCCTATGCTTATTATTAATTTACTCTGTTCTTCCTAGCTGCAGACTGAAGGAGACAATCAAGTCATATATCACATAAACAATTAAAAACTATCCTTTGGCTGTAAGCTATTTGAAATGATGAAGTGCTCATAGAGAGTTAGCTGTCCTTGAGTTACTTTCATTGGTAAGTGTAAGACAATGATAAATTTTTTACAAGCCAGACATTTGGAATGCTATCTACAAAGCTTTGTCAGATGCCTGTTTATCTTTATTATGGACCAGAAACTGATAACAAAAATACAACATTACTACATGTATTACATTAGCAACAATTATGGACTTCATTTTCTGTTAAAGATAAAAGCTGTATAGTTGTCCTAACATAAAAAATAAAAGTATATTGCTTTCTTTTTTCTTTCCTGTGTTAGAGTTATTTTTAATTTAATGTGCGGATAATTAAAATTTAAAGTATAATATTTTATGCACCAAGATGAATCCTATGAATTTAAATGCATTGAATTATAATGCCTAAGTGACTTCCTAAATATTGTAAACCATATACATATCTTTAACATGGTACATGAAAAAAGTAATACTGTGATAAATTTTCTCTGCACTGAAATAGTTCTCACTAATTACAAAGTATATATTCTGTATAAAATATAGACAATTTTCTTTTTATATTTTTTGGTATATCATTCTAGTAGAGATTATCTATGCATAAATTAATAAAAATCCCATTGACATTTCAATATGTATGTACATACATTAAAAAACTGATAGATATAAAAAACTGATAAAACTAACAGATAAATCACGATACAGCTATCAGCATATTGGACATGCAATGCAAGTATTTTTAACTGAAGGGAGATTCAGATCAAACACTTTTTTTTCAGATCAAACACATTTGGAGCTTATTAAATACAAGCAAGTTAGAAAACAATTAGGAAAAACTATGATGCAGCATGAGAATGTACTATATATGTATATGTAATATTGTTAAAGATATAAAAGTACTGTGTGGCTGTGCTCAATGCATTTTGAAATACTACTAAATTGCCATTATTATAAATAACAATCTTTCTATATGTATGACTAGGTCAGAGCAGGCTAGCTAATACATACAGCTATAAATCAAAGTACACACATATGTCCAGGACACTCATACTTATAAATTATTTGCCACTCTGATGAGATACCATTTTGTGACAGAATTATATCCACATAAAAGTAAGTTAGAAGCACTCAACCAAATTTGGTGCCATCTGTGTTCACTGTGTACAAAATGAAATTGAAAATTTGAACAGTGAATAAAATAAACAAAGAAGCATGGCTTTTCATATATGAGTCCCATACCAAGTATATTTGATATTTAAAGGACACTCAAGGTTACTTGCATACTTTGACTGTCAGATTAAACTTTATATTTGTACTTTAAACAAATTATAACATGTTTATTTGGCTTTGTTCATCTGTTTGTTTATAATAACTTTACATGGTTTATACAGCATTAAAGAATTCTGAAGAACAAACTGTGAGCAAGTTTAATTTCAACAAAAGGATTCTGCAACAGCACAAGTTCCCACCTGCTGGGCTCAAAGTCCCTCGTTCTGAGACTTCTTTGTCTGTGGTCCTCTTTGCTCATTTGTCTTTTGTCTCTTTCCAGACCCTTATGCTATGTTTGCAGAAGAAGCACCACTCATCTTAAAGCTATCACTATCATTTATAAGCTGATAGACCTCAAATACTTATTTGATGAAAATGATGTAGAAATCAAATTGATATCATCAGAATTGGATGCACTTTATGTACGTTCATAAAATAAGCTCATTAAATTGAAATAATATTTGTATCAATATTGAGGTTCTACAAAATAGCTCTGTATGAAGTCTTCCTCTCCTTTGAAGCACATTTTCTAACATTCATTTGCACAACTTTTTTAGCTGAATAAAAGTGTCTAAGTTAAGGAACCCTGGTAGCAATGTAGGAGTCCTGGTTATGTGTTGGGCTGCAAGGTCAGGAGTTCAGAAACACCAACCACAACACAGGAGGAGAGAAGAGCTTTCTACTTTCTAAAAAAGTGCAGTCTCTGATACTCACAAAGGCAGTTACTACCCTGTCCAATAGGATTGGTCCGACAGTCGCGAATTTGGCTTTCAGTTTTGGGTGGCACTATAGGTTATACATTGGGCAATTAACCAGGATATCGTCAAGTCAAGCCACTAGCCAGTCCACAGGAGAAAATTGGGCTGTTTGCTCCTGTAAAGACTTGCACTGTTGGAGATACTTTGTATTGTGGCTGTAAGTCAGAATTAGCTCCAAGATAGTGGATTTGGTTTTTCCCTTTGGGATTACTGGCACAATAGATAACTGTTTTAAAGAAAGAAACACATAGTGCTCTGTGCCAGTAAGAGCACAGCCTACAAATAGGGCAGTTCTTTCCTGAGCAGCCAATCACATTGAATCAAAATTGAATGGATAATACCTAACCACAAACCTGATTTACACTGAGACCATTTCCCATTGCTCAGACCTATGTAATGCCATAAATTCCCCATCTTGCCCAAGAAACCTCTACTTCGGATATGAAATGATGCTTCTAGATGTTGTATTGTAGAGTGACTATAGTGCCCATAATTAACTTGTACTTGACATTCTGATAATTTGTCTCCTTTTAGTCCTTTCTTCCCGGGAAAATATACTGTGTTAGTCTGGGTAGACTAGAGAAACAAATTTATTGGCATACATACGGATATAAGGGAATGGTTTATATATAAGAGGAATGGAACATTGAGAGAGCGTCCCAACCCAGTTCCGTTCAAAGCCATAAGTCTGATAGTAGCCCATATGCCTGATAACAGTCTCTAAAGTCTCCTTCTGACTCAAAAAGTCACAGGCCAGTGGGTGCAGAATCCTGACACTGGCAGCGGTCTCCCCCTGGCTCCTTGCTTCCAGAGCTGAAGGTCCATCAACAGCATCCAGTGGCAGTAGAAGCAACTCAGCGCTGGCAGGGATCTCCACGTAGCTTCTTTACAGCTTCAGAGAGCTGGCTCCATCAGGGTAAGGCCCTGTGCCTTCTCCTCCGACTCCTCCAGCTACTGGGATGCTGCCACCTTGCCTTGTCCGTAGTTTGTAGTCTCAGAGACTGACGCCCAACAACTGGGGAAATGGCCTCTCATCTCCACAAGGGAAATGTAACAAGATTTCCCTGAATTCTAAGGAGAAAGCCAAAGAGGCCTCATTGGCTACTCAATGGCTATCTCCAGATTTACAGGTCAGACTCCACCCCTACATCTCAATCAGGAAATTGACATCTTGAATACATGACCATCACATATACCATCAGTACCATCATCGCAACAGAGTAGTCTATTAGTATCAGATATGGTGACCAAACATACAAAAGAAGGATAGCCACAACCTTCATGTCATCTGGGAAAGAAAGTGCTTTAGTCAAGGAGCCAAAAGTCACCAGAAAAACCACACCGGACCAACTTAAAAATATTAGAAAGCAAGCAGTCCAATTAGCCAGTTACTGTAAAAAATCATAGCCATCTTCTAATGCATATTCATGGTCACTCCGAGAAAAGCAGCATTCTGAGAATTTCTTTCTGTGACTGGTCATTATCTGTTTCTTCTGTGGAGTGATAGGTTCATGACTTCTTACGGCATTTTTTTTTTTGTTTCTCCTGCTTTTCCATTGGCTGTGAAGGCTGGTTGCTATTTACATGTTGTTTTAGGCGAGCCTGGAGTCATAATCTAGAGTCAAAGAGCACTGGACTCTCTCTTGGAGGGTTTATAAGAGTGCTAATCTATGAACTACAAAAAGTAGCTGCATTGGGGGGGTCAGACTACTGCTGCATCTTCCTGTGATTTCACTCTTACCCTAGCTGACCAATATTATGTGGAATGTACGTTGGGGAGTCTCTTTATGGGGTGCTGATCAGGTTGGTGTGGGCCTGTGGCTATGTTCAGTAGCTGAGCTCCAATTAAGTCATAGTAGTTTGTCTCACAGTGCTTGGAGTAGCCCAAGTGGCGTGTGGTAGTTACCTCTCTAAATGAAGTGCCAAGGAGGACGTGTGGTTGCACCCTCCCTGGTGTAGAGCACTATAGCTGGCAGGCAGGATTACCTTAGTCAGAGAGATTCGCGTGGCCATTGGGGGCATGTTCCTGAGGCAGCATGGTGTACAACTGGTTGGCAGGAGTTCCCCCAGTCACCTGTAGGACCTTGGGATTAGGCTGGATTTCTCTCAGTCATTTGAAGGAGAGCACCCCCCGTCATTTGGCGTATGAAGGAGGGCTGGCATGATTTTCCCAGCTGCATGTAAAGCCAGCAAATACAGGCCAGAGATTCCTCAACTGGGCCTTCAGAGTTACTCTGGCTGGAGGGGAGTGGCCTGAAGGATGATAGTGACTTGTGAAAGGAAATCTAGGGAGAGGAGAAAACAAAGAGAATGAAGGAAACAAAGAGAGGGCAATAATACCAAGCGATCTGACATCCACTCACAGAAAAAGTGCTAAGACAAACAAACAAACAAACAAACAAAAAAGAAGCTACAAGAAAAGCAAAGCTGAGTTTGCTGAGACTATAGCAGGAAAGAGAGAAGGAAGAGGAGAAAACAAGAGAGAATGAAAGAGGAATAGGATGGGGGAGGGGATGAGGAGAAAAAATACATAGCTGAGTCCCATGCTGTGTGTAGCACTCCTTCATACTGTGTGCTGCACTGTCACAGGGGCCAGACTGCAGCTTTCTCCACTGGGTGGGGAGAGTTGCCTTAGGCAGAGGGTTGGGGGCTGGAAACCAGCAGTTGCATGTCAAAGGAAAGAGAGGGAGAGGAGAGAAACAGAAGAGCAGAAAGAGAGAAGAGGTCAAAGAAACAGAGAGAAGAAAGAGAAAGAAGGGGATAAACGCAACTGGGTTCAGTAAGATTAACTGTGATGATAAAGAGAAAAGAAAGAGAGAAGGAAAAAATAAAGAATGAAGGGATAACTGATCCTTGTTCTCTGAATGTAGGCCCAGCGGCATTTCAGCCCTGCCCCAAGATGTCAGTTTGGTGTGCCATTTTAGTGCAGGGACCCAGTAAAACTGGGCAAAATTGCCCTGGTTTGAAAGATCACCTGAGAGGCCCAAGAAAGGTTTTCTGAGTAGCATGGAGCACTGTAGAGGGCTGTCAGAGCTGCTGTGTGAGGTGTGCAGCCCTCCCACAGAGGGCAGGTCGAGGTTCCCCCTGCTGTTTGGGTTGTGTGGCTCTAGGTGAATGGGTAGTGGCCTGGAATCCAGCATTGGCACATGATGGCATAGAGTGGAAGGGGAGAGGACAAAGAGAGAAAAGGAAGAAAAAAGAAAGAAAAAGAGAAGTGAACAAAACTACACTGCACCTGCTGAGACTGCAGTGGGAAAGATGGCAGGGAAAGAGAATAAAGAAATAGAGTGTTAAGTAATGAGATAACTCCGGCTTGGTCACCAGACCTTGTAGCTGTAGGAGTTCCAGCTGTGCCTCAAGGTAGCAGGGTGGTCTGTTCCCTGGTTGTTGGGTCCCACACATTTAGCAAAGTAACATATCTAGGGCTACACGCTTCCACATTCCCTATTTTCCCATCCCCCTTATTTCATATTCTAGTGTGCACTTTCTCACTCATTAAATGCCAAATCTCTTCCTTATATTTCACTTGATTTTCTTTTGAATTTTGCAAGTACCTTTTCTACCATTTACAATTTTTGATTTTGGTGTTGTTATTGTATTTTGTTTTCCTTCTTATACTTACTCAAATATCAAAGTTGTTTATAGTTTTTAATTTTCCCTGTGTCAGTAAGCATAGAAGCTCTAATATAGAAATGAATTTAGCACATTCAAGTAAGTAAAATTCCAGAATAATGAAATCAAGTGAACATAGACAAATAATAGACAACAAACTTGAGAGGAAAGTAGACTCCAGCTATACCCGTAACTTGATTTTGTATTACACCTTATGGGCTATGAGATGCTTTGGTATAACAGAGGCGTATGTCAATTATTGATGAGAGGATGAATTATATAAAGTCTTGGAATTTTATTATTGAGATTAGCCATATCAATATGATATTGTGAAGTTCAATTGTCATTAGGATCACTAGAATATGTTCATGAAAAATGACAGGTTATCAGATATATCATCAAGTGTTTTCTTTTAATTTGGAGTCACTTGTTTTGATAAAGATATAGTCAAATGGGATAGAATATGAGAAGATATAGCTATATAAATATGTATTTTTAATTGAAATACCTTGAAGAAATTTTAGGCACGTGTCTACCTCACAGAAATAAAGTCAATATAAAAAGGAAGCAATAAAGTGAACACAGCAATGAAGAGGTGCCCTGATCATAGACAGCAGATCAGTTATCACTTTGAATGCTTGTAGTTCTCATAGTCATGCCAAATCTCCCAGACAAGGTTTATGAAAGAGATCAATATTTGTGATAGTTAGATTTTATGGCAAATCGATTAGGCCAGATATCTCAATGACGACTTGACGTATTCCCCTATTATAATCTAGTATAACGTAATCAGCTACATGAAAGGATCTGTTGAGAGTCAAGAAGTTACTTAGGTCATTTTCCTGATGATATCCCTTTGGGGGTGTGGTCTACTTGACATTTCAATAGAGATCTATGGAAAATTTTCCTCTTCTTGCTGGCCTGGATAACACATTTATCTTATTGATCTATAATTTTTGATATCAACAGGTCACCATATTGCTTACCAATCCTGAGAACTACTGCCTGTTAAGACTAGAAGTTGACAGATCCTATGAATTACATTCATTGAATTATGCCAGCCACAGGTCACTCTAGTGACATCCACCAGCACTTAGGGTATATCTGTTATCACTGAAAGAGGGCAAAGAGGAAAAAAAGTCTGTGTGGTTAGAAATTACAAAGAGAGGCTAAGATTACACAATTTGATAGATATTCACACCTAGATAATAAAGTTAAGAAGTTGCAAATACACACTATGCAATCCACTAGCAACTAGTGAACAGTAGTTTGGCAAATCAATCAAATAAAAATCAAACAAACACAAAACATTTCTTTCCAGACAATGATTAATTCCCTAGAGTGATTATTAATTTACCTCAGAATTCAAATAATATACAATTATCTATCCTATCTATATTTAGGTTTTCTTAAATTGGAGTTGTAGAATGACTACATGAGAAAATATTATTGGGATGGTGGATAATTAAATTTATATGCTATCTTCAGTCAGGGGAACAACACAAACATCATCTCCCCAATACAATTTGATTCAATTTCTGTAGGGAAATATGTACTTCATTTTCTGTCTTCATGGTTTGGAAACAAGGATGAATTAGTAATATTTGGGGGGCAAATCAGGGATTAAATTATAATCAATTATTTAATTAGAAAGTCTAGCTTATGCAATTTAGACCATATTTTTGATAGATGCTCCTTTTATTAATGCTATTTAATTATTGACATTATTATTTTATTATTTTTATAGCTGTATTGTTGATTTGTAGGGTAGTATATAAATAATACATTTAATGAATACTACTATACCACTCTACTTTTATGAAGAAATTGAAGCATAAGGGAATTTTATATATTTTAAAGGATGTAAAACCTAGAACGTAGAAAGGCAATGTTCCAATTCCATACATTCTGAATTCGGACCTTTGTATAATTCCAAATCGAAGGCATATTTATTTGAAAAAGATATTTTTAAAGATTAGAAATGTTTTATACTTTTCTCCTTCGTGTCCCCTGTTTGATCTATGAGGAAGGTTAAAGTATTTTTAATCTTCTTAGATGTTAATCAATAATTTATGCAGAACAAACTAAATAGAAAATTAGGTCAATTATATATTTTATTCAGGAAGTAAGTAATTTGTTAATTAAAGCATTTTGTTTGCAGGTTTATAGAGAGATGTTTTGCAATATTTTTGGACATCTCTGCTTTTTATTGAGTCTAAAGATATAAATGTATTTTCTAACTTGTGTTTGATTCATAAGTTTTATCTTTATCATCATGTGTATATTATTTCCACAGACAACTGATGAAATAACAAATATTGATCTAGTTTGGCTTAGGAAAAAAAGGTATACAGGAAAATGATTGAATTATAACCAATACCCAGCCAGAAGTATGAGCAGTAGATATGATAGTGAAATGAAGACAGCAGTTGGTATAAGTTATGGAACCAATGATAATTTATAATCTATCAAGGAATCATTAGGGGAGGAGGGAGAGGAGTAGAGATAGTAGAGGGAGAGGAGTAGCTGATACCCAGGGTTCAAATAGAAAATAAATTTTAATAAAATTAAATTTAATAAAATTTTAATAAAATAAAGACGGCAGCATATGTACAAATATTCTTGATTCCATTGACATATTGATTGTTATAAGAGCCGTCAGAGCCCCAAATAGAATGACATTTTAACAAAAAAAACTTTGTTTTCCTCTTTAAAATGTCTTCAGGCAATTATGTATTTCTGGAAACCTTATCCATGATTCCTCAGAAGAGAAAAGCTTTTGTTTCACACAGCAGGAATTTTTTTTTCTGAACTGTATTTCTTGTAATTTACCATAAAAGAAAATCAACTTATGTTCATCATGTACTTTATGGTTCTGCTAAGATAGATGTTTGGCAACTTAAGATGCCCTGAGAATAAACACTTGATATCCCCTACTACTCCAATCTACGAATTAGTGGAAGCCTTTCATTTATGTTAAAAAAAGATAATTGTAATGAAAAACTCTGACTATAGTCAGTCCTTCTGTAGCTTAAAATATCAGTTCATAACTGTTTGCTTAGGAATTTTAGGTCAGTTTGAATAGGTGCACAGCTTTTACTTACCATTACTTCGGTGAAAAGAAGGGACCCCCTAGTGACACAGTGCTAAAGTCCTTGGTGACTGAAAAAAATGTCAGTGGTTTGAACCCACCAAATACTCTGTGCGAACAAGGTGTGACAGTCTTTCTAGTTCCATGAAAATTTGGAATTTGGGTCTTGAACGCACCTACCAAATAAAATCAATTTTGGGGTCTTGATGGCTTGTCCCCAAACAAACAGCCATCAAAGTGAGATGTGAACTACATCTACATTAAAGAACACCATGATCCATCCCTTGAGGTTTGGAATCAATATAATCCTAAGTGAAACGAGGAACCAGGATCAGAGCCTTTATGTGAGAATCCAGAGTGGGGGAGGCAATGGATAACAGTGGGGGCCCAAGACTCATTTGTGCAACTACTCAAGATCTATACCTCCCGAGAACTCCCTCTATCAAAATTGAGAGAAGGGAGGAAATTGGTCACTAAACGGGGTGTTTGGGAGAGAGGCAAATAGAAGATCAAAGGGATAAATCTGACCAGAAAATTTAAAACACTCTCATTAGACTGTGTTTCTTTAGTGGGCTTGACTTGCTCTGGCATTCAAAATTTTCTGTATTTATGATTTGTGCTGTTTTCTTTTGTTTTTGCTTGAAATTATTTTTTTTCTTTCAAAAAAAGACAAACTCTTTTTGTACCTTCCATAGATTATATGACACCAGTGGTCAAACAGTGTATGTCTATAAGTGTAAAAAGATGTTAATAAAGTAATAAGGACACTTATTAAACAAGAACTTCAAGATGTGATACTATTGCTTCCTGACTTATCCTCCATCTATGTGTATTCCCTTTTGAAAGCTACCATACACTTCAATTTTCTGAATTATTCTGTGATTCTAAATTTACACCATTAGAACAGTAGGTTAGACTTCCTGCAGGCTTGCAAATTTTCTTTCTTTTAAATATTATGTAAATTGAATATTAAAAAGAAATCTAAAGGGGTGTGGTCAGAACAATAGTGTGGGTAGGGTAAGGCTTTCCAAATAAATTCTCATAGGAAGTCATTGATACCCTCAAAGATTGAGCAGATACAGTATCATGAGAGAAAAAAATAATAAAACCTCCATGCACATTTTCTGGGATATTTCTCTCCATAACTATGTTCATTTTTCTCAAATCTTTCTCAGAATAAGTCCCTTTGAACTTTTTGTGTCCTTCAAGACTGTGCATCACAATTGCCTTTTTCAGGTCTACCCCAAATAGTCACCATGACCTTCTTGGCTAACCTCTTTGCCTTGAATTTGACTACATATGCACATACTGAGTCCAAGTCAAAATCACTTGACTACATCCAACAAAAAGAAGGGAAGTATCCCTATTTTCTTCAGTTAGAGCCTCCACAGTCACCCTCATTTTAAAACTTTATTTCTCAACAAATATTGGGGAAAAAAACAAAAACTTGCAAGAACAGCTAGCTTTCCAGAACCCTAGAAGAAAGGGGATATATGAACTTAGTTTAGCAAACCACAAACCTTCTTTATCTTTGAAACTGTAGAGAAGATAAAAGAAAGAACAGCATGGGAGGAGGCAATGTGATTGGGAGGATGGAGGTGCAAGAGTTCACGGACCTATTTTCTCAGGGGTCCTACAGACTTGGGGATGAGTACAGGCCCCTGTATTCATAAATGGAGTGAAAAAATACAGCAACTGCATGGCATAGTTTGATTTCTGCTGCCATCTTCTGTTCTTTCCTGAGCAGGGAGGGCTGACAAAGATGATGGGGTGACCCATTTCCTTACTCCTCCCCCTTCTGTCTCGGATCTGAGGGTACTTGAGTAGGCATGATACTTTTTTTACATTTTTAATTATTTTGTTAATTAAAAAAAATATTTTTTCTCTTTCCAACATCTGCTGAGCTACGCAACAGCAACTACTAACTCCCCATTTCCTGCAAGTGAGGGAAGGGCCCAAAGATGTTTTTGTTTTGTTTTGGTACTGCCATTTATATGATTCCTTTCTTAGCCCACTTTGCAGAGTCCGTTGTCCCATATAATGCATTTCTCTTCACATTTCAATGTGAGCAGCAGAGAAGACAACAATTCTCAGTCCACATAGGAATAGGAACAACAAAAGTTGCCAAGCCCTAGAGCTAATGAAGTTTCCTGTGGAAGAAAAGGCACTGGAGTGATAAGGAAAAAGAAAAAAAACAATATTACTGTCAGAGCCCTGAACAGGAGACAAGTCAAAAGCAACATGTAGGACTGCTGGGGCAAAATTGTTTGCTCCTTAGGCAAATGGGGCAGAATCACCACCTTCACTGCTTGGGGTCCTTGGGAATGGCTGATGGCTCACCCTATAGCTGGTGGCCCATCCTGCCACCAAAGCAAACATGGACACCTCGCTGCCTGTTCCCTAGAAAAACCTGCAGAAGCACCAGTCTGTGGATTACCCATTATTTCTTCTTGTTCCCAATCTTATCCTCCCGGCCTGTCTGTGAACACCTTGGCTGCTGTACTAATGTTTCTTTGTATGAGGGGATACCCCCTCAAAAAAAAAGGATTTTTTTTCAAAGATCTTGTATTGCTTTCTTTCTTTTTTTTTTTTAGAAAACAATCTTATTACCTACAAAGTACTCTTCATTACACGCAATATATTTGTCAAATCTCTGATCTTGTTCTTGAAAACCCTTTTCAGACTCATCTGATTACATGGTTGACAACACCTCCATTATCTTTTCCTTCCCCTCAAGTATATCATCTTAACATAATATTTTCATGTCCCCCCTCATTTGCAGAAACCACAGAAGCTGCACAAGCTTGGTGAGGTAAGATGCCTGGCCTAAGAGAGGCATGCTGTGATTTGGGGTTTTTTAGCCAGACCTTGAGATGGGTGCACGCATAAGTGCATTGTCATGGGACAAAAAAGAGCCTGTCATGAATCAGGCCTTTTATGATGCACACTGTTCTACAGCAATCTTTTCAGCATCGCTAGATCAGTGGTTCCTTATGCCATGGCCCTTTAATACAGTTACTTATGTTGTGAAGACCCCCTCCCCAGCCAAAAAATCATTTCATTGCTATTTCATAACTGTAATTTTGCTACTGTTATAAATCGTGTTATAAATCACACTCCATGTGAACATGTCATTCAACCTCCAAAGGGGTCACAACCCACATGTTGAGAACTGCTGTTCTAAATAGAAAGCCAGATTAACAAGCTGACGTGGTGGAGCGAACGCCAAATGTGCTATCCCCCTCACCTCAAAAAACAAGCAAATGTTCATTGTCTTGATTGTTTATTTCATTTGATGAGGTTTTCTGTTTGTTTGTTTGTTTGTTTGTTTGTTTTTGGTGAAGTAAAAATGGCCTCTTCCACTGACCCAATTGATGTTTGCTTTCGGGGTCTTGAAAATAACACTATGTCTCCTCACCAGTAATGACCTTGGAGAAATGTCTAGGTCACTTTGGAGCTTTTGTTACATAGCACAACATTTTTCCACCCAATGGTCTTTTTGTTGGTCAGTCAGAGCCAGAGGCACAAATTTTGCAGCACCCCTTTTCATTCCTAAATCATCCATTACAATTCATTGACCCAAGTTCCAGGAGAGTCCAAATCATTTCCCCATCTCGTACTCGTTCACCGTCAGTCTATATAGAGAAAACATGGACATAGGAGTGTTGTATACATTCAAGCACAAGTGCATGAAGTTTGTTGATATTTTTGACTGTTTGAGAAGTTGACAGTTGGGTAGAATGAGGATTGTCATCACTCGACATTTCACCTTTTTTGAAATCAGAAAACCACTCGAACACTTGAGTTTTTCCCATAGTGCTGTCCTTGTAAGTTGTGTTGAACATCACAACAATTTCTGTGGCATTTTTCCTGAGCAGGAAACAAAATTTAACAGCTGTTTGCTGTTCTCTTAAATCAGTAATCACAAAAAAAAAAAAAACAAGGTTCAAGTGAAACTGATTTTACAAAAAAAGAAAAAAAAATCACTGTGACCAGAGAGAACCTTCCCCAGTGATGGCTCTCGTTGCAGTAACTCAGAGTTAGTTGCCTGATGCTTGCTTAGTGGGAAAAGTGCATATGCAGAGCTCCACCCAGCAGAACATTATTTTTTTCCTTTTGAGAGGGATACTCCCTTGTATACCATGAATAATTGTCAATTGTCCCTTTCTGTAAAGTTTCAGACTATATGACAGGGAGAGTATTTAAACCTGCTTCTGATAAAATTCTAGACCCTTTAGCATCTAGACTGCAGGTTCTCCTGAACCTCAACTGCATCTATCTTTTTTTCTTATATGTATACATTTTCTATTTGTAGATCATGTCATCTCAAACGCGCTTGATATTTAAGATAGTGCTGGATTTGGGCTAAAACCCAGCAGCATAGTGGTTATGTGTGGGACTGCGGCCACAGGGTTGATGGTTCAAATCCAGCAGTAGCTCTCCAGGAGCAAGGCTGGAC
The DNA here is from genome assembly GCA_004026705.1 of Nesogale talazaci. Lineage (NCBI taxonomy): Eukaryota > Metazoa > Chordata > Mammalia > Afrosoricida > Tenrecidae > Nesogale > Nesogale talazaci. The sequence goes on along the minus strand of PVJH01002442.1, from coordinate 119,344 downwards.
TTCCTACTCCAACAAGAGGACAGTGATGCCAAAAAACAAACAAGCAATAGTGGTAGACACAATATTATTTTATAAAGGACAAATGTACAATCTTGAGAGCAGCTCAGTTAAATAGAAAATTGTCAACCAAGGAGATTGAATAAAAATAAGCTCAGATTGCTTCATTAACGACCATGTCAACAAAAAGACAATGGAATGACATATATTCATATTGAGTCCTCAATATAAAAATAAACTTCAACCAAAATTGTAAAAACAGCTAATTGATTTCTCAAATGGGAAGAGAAATAAGAAAGGACATCTCTAAAAACAATTCCTGCTTTAGAAACATTACTGCAGAGATTTCGTGAGACATCGAATCAACAATATCAGAAGACATAAACCTGAGATCAGTATACAATCAGCACCCCAAAATCAACTCACTTAATGCCATATATTGAATAAATGAAAAAAAAGAATTCATGAATTTAAATTATGGTGCTGGAAAGCCACCTGGACTGCCAAATAAACCTACCTAAAGCAGTATTCAAAGTAAAACAAACTTACAAAGCTGAAAATAGGAATCCAGATAACTTCTTTTGCAGTTAAGACAAATACAAAGAAAATAAACGAAAAAGTAAAACATAAAATATTCTAAGGAAAAGAAAGTAATTTTGAGACAATGAAACTATCACAAATGTGGGAAGCAAATAAATAACAAGATAATCTCAAAGAACAGGCTAACATTATCAAACTAAAAAGAGAAAAATTACAAAAGTTATCAAAGGTATACATGTGCTTTGAGTACAATGGATGTATGTATGGATTATTCTAAGATGTGTGTGAGCCCCCAATAAAATGATCTTAAAAAATTAAAATAAGAGCAAAGAATCAAAAGGAAAATCCATTAGCAAAAGTAACTCCACACAGAATTTTTTAAGAACAAAAGTGTAATAAATGATTACATTTAACAACTCCAAATTAAAATGTTCAAGACCTGACAACTTCACCAAGAAATAGAAGTGACATGAAGTCTACACAAAATTTTCCAGATTACAGAAAGACAGCAGCTTGCTGAACATATCTTGAAAATCAAATATAACCTTAAAACACAACAGGCAAAAAAGCATACCAGAAGAGAAAGTTATAGACCATGATGTCTAATATAATATGCACAATAATTCAGCATCTCTGATTATTTGTTCAGCATGAACTTGGAGTAATTATGGTTAGAGGACCCAACTCTGATGCAATTTTACCATTATAAACCATGTTCTCTTTCCTTAATCTGTTCAAGCAATTGCTTCTTGGTCCTCAGAAAGGTGTTCTTGAATCCCAGATCTTCTTAAGACTATACATAGTTTGTTACGATTCACACAACAATGCCTTTTAATAGTCAATAAAACACAAGAAAACATATTTCTGATATGCTCTGCTTTTAGTCTCTGTCATTTGATGCCAGCAATGACAGGACAGGCTTTCCTCTAGGCCCTCTTCTGAATCAGGTCTAAATATTTGGCAGTTCCTGTGAATGTACTGCTAAAATCCTTGTTTGATGATAGCAATATTATGTTTGCACATTCTGCTGTGTCAGCTTTCTTTGGAATTGGCACAAATATTGATCTCTTTCAGTCATTTGACTAAGCACTTGCCTTCCAAATTTCCTGGAAGAGACAAGTGTGTCTTTCCAGTGCTTCATCAGCCTGTTGAAACATTTCCATTAGTATTCCATGAATTCTTGGAGACTCTTTTTTTGCTAATCTTTTCAGGACAGCTGGCACTTCATTCAGTACCATTGGTCTTGGTTATATGCTACCACTTGAAATAGATAAATGTCTGCCAGTTCTTCCTAGTACTCTTTCTACTCTTTCCACACCTTTTGATAATTCCTATATTATTCAATATTTTGTCCATAGAATGTTTTCATAGATTCTATGAAAGATTCTATCTAATCCAAACTTTTTTTTCCCCCAGATCTTTCAATTTCAGATATGCTGAGAGTGTTTTTCCTTTTTGGTTTTCTAAGTCTAGTTTCTTCCACAATTTTAATATTATAATTTTATTTTGTCTTTAAAAAGTATACGTTATCATTCCATAGTTAAATCACGTCAATTAGTATTGTATAATTGTCACCACAATCAGCTTCCAAATGTCAAGAGGATGACCACCAATGACATGATGCCTCAGAGATACATGCTCATATGGATGAGCAAATACCAAAAGAACACTACAAACTCTTTAGTGGATCCAAAAAGGACAAGCAATATATGAGCACTATTGTTGTTAGATGTTACCGAGTCCAATTCCACCTAAAATGACCCTTAGCACAAGTGGTCAACTTGATATCAACAAAGATATCCCTTGTTTCCAGTTTTCTTGTGAATTTGGCCTGAACTTCTGCACGTTCCCTGTCAATCTATTGCTACAAACTTTGTTGCATGATCTTAAACATAATTTTAATTTTGTGTAATACCATGACATCATTCTGTAGTTTGAACATTCTGTTTGGATCAGATTTCACAAACTGAGCACAAATTTCTTTAGTCACTTGACCTGATAAATATCTTCCAACTTTCCTGGCGTAAACGACTGTTATTATAAAGGAAAAGATCAGGACAATGATTTTCATTCCCCAAAATACGGACTTTGATGATGAAAGAGATGCATACAGAAGCAAGGGAGACAAGGTGTGCTATCAACTAGAGGTCCGATATATGATAACATGCGTGGGGGGAAAGATAGCATTCCTCCAAACAAGAAATATGGATTCATAAGTGGGGATGTGGCAAGCTTTTGGAGAGTTTGATAAGTAGTTTAATTTGTTGAATATAATCTGAATTGTAAACCCACACCTAATTCACAATAATTAGCAGATATTGTTTAGCACTTTACATACATTTTTACATGTAGCTGTAAAACTATTCTCACTTAAGTTACAAGTTACATGTGTGTGTTTTTGTGTGTGTTTAACAGATTAGAAAATGTTACATTAAAAATATAAAATATTATGTAAAATTTTCTGATATTCCATGAAATAGAATGAAATTGAAAAAGTTTTCCATTTTCCTAATTGCTTATTCTCCTCTTTGCTGATTCATTTATTCCACTCTTTGCTGGAAGGTGAGTTTAAGTGAAGCTACTTTTGTAATTTTCAATATTCATTAAATTATTTTCAATTCTTTGAAATTTTGACAATTCCATTACTCATATTTTCATCAGAGGATACCAGTGACAAAATATTTTTAAAACTTAGCACAAGATTAGGAAGACATATGCACAAATACCACATTCCTGAATAAAGGATTCTCATTATATAAATCACATAGGGGAAATTCAGATTCACTTTCAGCAGCCCTATTGTATGAGAAAAGTGGTTCTACTTCTATACTGTGTTCTACATCCTTAAATAATAATGTATATAAAGATATGCTGACATATATTCATTTTGAAAAAAAATAATGTTCTCCTGTTACACTGAGAACCAATTTGTTAATAATCCCTCAAACTAAAAAGAATATACATTCACAGTATTATGAGTTTAATTTTCAAATTTTAAAATATACAATCCAGCTTTATTAAAGCTTTTATTAATTTGGATTCTTATGCACCTGCAAATGAACAGTGATCAAAACCGTCTTATTCTAATGAGTTCCCAGGGGTTGGGTGCTGGGGAGCTGGCTGTAGGCTTTTTAGCATTATAAGATTTTTAGAGCATGGATTTATATGAATGCTGACCTTTTTGAATCACTATTTCCATTTACAGCACATAATGAATAATGATAATAGAACAAGTTCTATTAGAGATGTTAGTGCCTTGGTAGGTCAATCAAATCCTACTTATATAAAAATTATCATTTATACAAGCTATCACATTTTGGCCTAGTAAATCTCTAAATGCTTGAGCTAGTTCTTTTTGTCTTCATTTTTCCTTTAATGATATTATTCAATAAAAACAAAAGCACTGAAAACTTACTACAATGATACCTTATGAATTCATAATGATAATGATATAAAAATACACAAAATACAGTCAATATACTATAATTACAATTAGGAAATTCTGAGCTCTCATTTCAATAAAATACATTGAATTATTTGCTTGTTTCTAATGATAACCAGGATTTTTTAAATTTTCTAATACATACAATTGTTAAATGAAACATAAATGTAGTTCTCTGTTATATTAATCAAGACCCATAAAATTATGTTTTCTCTATGGACAGAAATGTTTTCAGAATTAAACTGGCACCTATATTACTAAATCAGTTTGTATATAATCATTTATACAACAAAATAAGATATTAAAACAGGACTTTGGAGACAAAGAGTAGTCTGATACCTCAAACAATTTCTAAAAATATTGTAATGAACTCTCTTAACTACCATTTATAAGCACAGAAAATATTCTTCCTCCTCTGCCTACCGACAGAATCATTTGCTATTTATTTCACAGGTTTTGATCTACTTACTTCAATGTGAATACTAAAACAAAATATTAAAGAAAGATATTTAGAAAATCATGAATATTAGACATGTATCTTTTACTAAGGACCCTTCTATTAAGCAATTAATTCATATTTCCATGCTCATAGAAATAGTAAAACTGGATTCTTATAAAGCTTTGCTTTGAACATATATTTCACACTAATTTTTCTATTTGGAAAAAATGTGCCTGTGTTACATTAAAGTGATTCATGTTTAAGTGCCTTAAGTACAGAAAACGCATTTAAATTAATTGCAGAAAATGGAACATACAAAACAAACTAATGAGAATATTCAAGCATTGTGAAAAATATAACTAATGTCTCTAAGCAAGTTGTTTATAAATTATTAAAAGAGAAACTAAGCTACCTTGCAAAACATTCATTAAAAACATGATCATATACTATTTTTAAATAATATCAGAGACCTGCCTTAATATCCCAATGAAGGAGGTATTCATATAAGATCAGAGAATGCCATAAAAGGTAGATTCCAAGAGAAATTCACCATGGCATATGAAAATCAAACTTTCCAATCCAAAGTCAAGGGGGAAATATTGCTAGCTGTGCATGTAAATTAATATGTCAAGTACGAGTCACAAATAAGATTTTACCCTGATTTCCGATTTTTAAAATTGTTCAGGTATTAAAGTAACACAATGGCATACACAAATCTCTGAATGTCAGAGTTCTGAGGTAAAAATGAAAACAAAATGTTAACAAAATACATCTAGCAAAAGTACCATTTTAAAAAGAAAAAAAACATGCAGAATCAAAAGAATTTAGAAATAGCAGACAACTCACATATGGGAAGAATCAAAAGAATCTAGAAACTGTAGACCACTCTCTTCTGATCTCGAGTCAATTTGCCTATATTTGCAGGTCATGAGCATAAAGAAAATTGAAATTGCCAGGAAAAAGAAGGCCCAGCACATGACTGAAAAAAAAAATAAATCTCTCACAGGTAAGTTCAAGTCGAAGGTGAGTGGAATTAAAACAAGTACAAAAGAATTTAGAAAATGTCTCGAGAGCAGACTTGAAGACACAGACTAAAATACTGAAGCTCTGATTATGTGAAGGATGAGAACAAGGATTTCATACAGGAAGAAAACAAAAGATCTTTAAGCAGCATAAAGAAAAGAGGAAGATGGATGTCAGAAGAGACTGAGATAGCCTTGGACTAATTCACATCTGCAGTTTGAGGATGACTATCTGACTCACACATCTTTCGAATCATCACTGGCCTGTCATCTCATTTATCCTCCTTAGATTCAACACGTCTACCACCAGAACCCTTCCATCTGCTGCTGACCTTGAATTAATCAGATCCTACAATAATGTGAGTCAGAGGTAGCCTCTGGTCTCACACCTATATAACGCATGGACGTGGAGCTTAGAGCCAGTTTCTTTATATAAACCTCTCTAAGCACGTTTTGCTTCATTTGTTTCCTTCTTTAGAGAACCAAGCTGTGGGAGATGGATGGGTGTGTGTCATCTAGGCACTCCTGGTTAAGGGTGGAATCTAACCTGTCAATAAAATGTTTGCTTGATGACACCACCTTGGGCATGTAGCCTTTTGAATAAGAGTGGGAACTGCTCTCTGTCTGTTCCATGATCTTCCTGTAAGCTGGAAATCTGTCTGCTGCCAAGGACAGTTTCCAGTGGGCACCCTGCAATGTTCCTTCTGAACGAGGATTCATGTGATTCTGCACTTTTCAATCTATGATCTTCCTGGTCTCTAGTTCACATTTCTGCATAATTTGCTTGCTACTATGTAAGGCTGATAGATAATTAATTCTTGATATAAAGCTTTTCATCTATGTATAAGACTATCACTGGATGTGTTTCTCTAGACCAGTGGATCAGTGAACACAATTGTTTAAGAAATCAATGTAAAATTCTGATGATCTTCCACAATAAGATATTCACTTTATCGATTTTGTTTAAATGCACCATGCTTCAGTCTGATGCTTGCTTTATAACAAACTCTGTACTTCTACATAAAAAATGAAAAGTTATAAAAGAAAATTTGATGATTAAAATATTATAATTGATTTTAAAATAAATCTTTCATCTTACATGTCATAAGTAAAATATATATTTTCATTCTCTGCCCTTAAAAATTCTTCAATGATTTTATCACAATTAAAATACTGAGTAAGCTCTATGTCAATAATGAAGGTAATGTTTTACACTGAGTGATTTTTATTTTTTTGAGCCTGAATGTCTATAAAAATGAACATATCACTGTATAGCTAATGTACAGTTTGTCATCAAAGTTTAAACATGGGAAATACATATATCTTCTATTATGAAAAACAAATACATACAGAAATAAAATGTCTATTTCTTGAATTTTAGTTTCCATAAGATGATAAAGCTTATTATGCATTCAATAATAAAATTAAAGTAACTCTCCCTTAAGGTTTGTATTTACATCCTCAAATTATTTTCATCAGCTACATCCACATTGCTTAGAAAGGAAAATTTTAAAAAATAATCCATGCTTCCTTTCTTAACTATAGTCATTTATGCATCTGAATCTTGCATGTTAAGAAATTGATCTTGAACAACCATATATTTAGCTCCTCAATGTTAAATGATATTGACATTAATATGACAGGTTTTATCTGAGATGCAAGGGTCTATCCTTGCAAGAAATGAGACAGGAAAATTTCCCCAGCACCAACTCTCATGCTCAGTACAAAGAAATCAATCTGTACAAAGCAACAACTCATGGATTGCACCTTGTAGTTGTATTATAGACTCTTCATATGAACAGTACCTTACATTCTCACATAGACTCTGCATATGAACAGTACCTTAAATTCTATGTCATTGGATAAATTAATGATGTAAACAATACAATTGCATTGCACCTTAAGAGCATGATTGGCAAAGGTTTCCTTTTATTGGTGGTGGTGATTCTGATTCTTGTTTTTATCATAATTTGATTGCCAAAGTAAACCTCAGCTCTTCATAAGCCAGGATAGGCATATGGAGTCTGGGTTTCCATGTAATTCTAGCCCTAATCCAAGAGCAGTTAGTTCTTAGAACATGACCCTGTTTCACGCTCACCTTCATGAAGAGATCACTGAAGACAGGGTGCTACAGAAAGCATGGTGAGGAAAACAGAAGGTACCCAGCTACTTAATTGAAAGAGTATCTGAGGTCTTAAAGACTTGAATTCAAACAAGCAGACATCTAAGTGAGATGTCAGCTAAGTCCCCACAAGAAGCACAAGAAGCACACAAGCTTGTGTGATCCCAAAATGACAATAACAAAAGCCAGTATTCCTGAGGGAAAAGCACCTGTGCTTAAATTGTGAAGAACAAATTTGTAGAAACCTATGTGGAGGAGTGTGGGCACTCAAAACCCATCTGTAGAGTGCCTAGTCAGATTAAGTCTCAGGCACAACACTCTAGTCACAGGTGAGGTACTAGAATTTGATTATGGTGGATCGAACCATGGTATATTATGGTAATTGGTCAGTTGACCTCTCTCTTGACCCAACCTGAATTTGCTCTATACTCTAATATTTGTCCATTGTTTTGAGAAAGAAAGTGACATTTAATATATTTTGGGGGCTGAGTGCAGGACTGCTGCTCACAGGCTTGGCAGTTCAAATCCAGCAGCTGATCTTCAGGAGCAAGGCTGGGTAGTTCCCATGACCACCAGAGGGCAGTGATGGCCCCCCAAATAAATAAAAGAAAAGAAAATATTTCTGTTGGTCTTTTCTTTCTTAATTTTTATTTGTATATTACTATTATTTTTGTTTCTTTTTTATTAATTCTAATAGGTCCGCCAGTTTAAGAAGCACAGAAGGAGTGAATAAATAGGGTGTGGGATGAGGGAAATAGGAGAGGGGGAGGACTCCAGAGGAGTAATCAGTGAATGTGGAAGGAGGGAGCATTAGAAATTATTGGAATGATGTATGTATAATTCTTTTAGAAAGTGACTTCACCATGAAAGTGTATAAGTATATTATATCAATAAAACTACTTTAAAAAGAAAAGAAAGAAACTAAATTTGACTGGTGTTCATCATGGGTGAAAGAGGAAGAGCCTTTGCTTAGGGAGAATTGAATTCATTTTAATGGTGGTTGAACAATTAGGATAGGAATATCAACAGTGGCTGTGCAACACAGAGAGGACAATCGATGGCACTGAATTATATACATAGAAATTGCTAGCTTGGAGAATATCCTTTTGCAACAGATAAAAACAATAATTACTTGAATAAAAATTCATACAAATCAGAGTAAAAATGTTCTAAAATTAATTGTATTAAAGATGTTTCAACTCTTCTTCCCATGGTCAAACTATTGAATTGTTTGATAGCTTGATGAAGTGCCAATAAAACAAAAATATGTCTGGCATGCAATATATATGGCATACTTCTATCATTTGAGTATTTCTGTGGCTTTTGCAGTGATGGATTGCTTGAAAACTATTATAAGGCACCGAGAGCCCTCATGATGTTGAATGAGCTTTCTTTCTGGCCTCCACGTTCTCATTCCCTGGAGCTGGTGTCCATTTTATTTAGATCTTATTAAATATCTTCCGCTTTGTACAGACATCATAAAGAGCACTGGAAGTAGACACCTGTGATATGGTCTGACTTCTTTATTACCAAGAAGCAGGAGTCCAACATGCCTCAACCATCCATCTTTCTCTAACTACTCCAACACCAACTGTTCCTTCCTTCCTGTGCTGGGCTCAATAATTCACTGCAATGGCCACACAGAACTCACAGACAATACACACAATTCAGAGGACATATTGGGGAATTAATAGATTTCCATAGGTTCAGATCGATAAACAGTAAAGATATAGTCCACAGCAACACTTCCACTCAGGCTAATGCCAAGGCTTTCTGAACTAGAAAGACCCAGAAACCCTAGAGAAGCGTTACACCCTGCCTTTTAGGGTAGCTTTAAATCAAAGTTGACCTGATGGCAATAAGTCTGATTCATATTTAATTGTCATAAATTCAATCACTTACTTTTAAACTATTGTTATCCAGCATCTAATGCTTACAATGGGTTAATAGCAAACTTTACCCTTTAAAAGATGTACCTTACTCAATAAAGGTTTGAGTTAATTCTGGGATAGCATGCATAGATGTTATATAGAAAAACCAATGCAACTAGAATATTTGTGTGGGCTATATCACTCATTAATTTTTGCTAGGTATCCCTCCAACAGCCTGTAAACCCTTGAGACTTACTATAGTTTTTATTTTCATTGCTATAGTTAATCTCTTATTTCTGAAACAATTAAAATGTCTTAGATCTCTGAAAATTTTCAGTTTTAAAATCTGAATGAACTCAGTAATGTCAATAATAATGAAAGCTAATTGGAACCCTTTATGTAAGTTGGATTAATCTTGTTGAGCAAAAATCCCAACAAATCTTTTCCTATTTCCACCAGGAGTATAATTTCTGAGTCATTGTTACTGTTGTTGACACTTCAACCATAGTGGAATCAATAGGCGCAGCTGTCTGAAACACTCTCCTGTTTCTCTAATAGCCATTTTCATTGTTCAGTAAAAAATGAACCAAATCATTTTATCTTCCCTGTCTTAGAATTGACATAACTACAAAAGATATAAGTGTGGAAATTATAAGAAACCATCATCATTACATACAAGATTTCAACAACAACAAAAAAGAAGCTGGCACAAATATTTGAACAGAGTAAAGCACCATAAAAGAATATCTAGCTCAAATATCTGTCTTCAAAAAGGACATGAAGCCCTTAAGAAATATAAATAAAGCATAAAAGAGCCTGATACCCTCAATTTCCCATCTTATCCCTCTAGATTTCTCACTTGTTATAAAAAGAAAAACTGTCCTTTAGTTCTCTTTGCTCAGCACCCCATGAGGCCAATTGGAAGGAAAATTGTATGTCTTTGAGGAAGGGCTTTATAGGAGTGTCAGAGATAGAAAGCATAAGGAGAAAAACAACTGCATTAATTCCATTATGGTGATGTGCTTAATTAAAAAAGCAAACAAGGCATTTTGTTAAAATGCTACTAAAATTGAAATTGATTTAATATTGTTTGAATAAAAACCACAATTATAAAAAGTGACAAAACTATTCTTAAAATTACAAAATTCTGAAAATAATCAGGTTGTAAACCTCTCTCTGAATGTTTTTTAACCTTGTTTTATATTTAGCTATGTGTGGTATCATCTTCCTAAGAAGCTCAAAATTTTGCTTTATTGAAATGTGAATGTACGTGTGAATTATAGGAAGTTGAAAGTTTTTAAAAGCGTAATTATTTTTTTGGGGGGGAATAGGAATGGCAATGGAACTTTAAAGTGTATTTATGATAACTTCCCAACACTGGTTTATATATTTTCATGCTTTTAAAATATTACATATACTTAATATTTGAATGGATATGTTGTTTTTTAAATTAATACTTTTATAGTTCAATGCTTAATATGTTTTATTTAATTAGCCTCTTATTTATGTTTTGATAGAAACTTTTAATAGGTCTGAATGTTTTAATGCTTGATGTTCTATTTACATTAAGTTCCTTTGTTATTTATTCTGTGGTCAAGAATTATCTGGTAGTGGCAGTATCCAATCACTTTAGAAAGGTTTCTAATTTTTAGTGTATTATCAAAAAATGCAGAGAATGAAATTGACCTTCTCTGATTTTTATGCCAAATATAAGTTTTTTAATTGTAATTCTTTGTGTATGCTTTATACTTATGCATATGTATATACAGATAACACATTGAAAATTAACTACAAAAATGATGTTTATGCAAAAATTATAATAGCAATTTATTTAATATCTTCCATAATGTTTTCAGCTTTCTTACTATTTTGTGTATACTTATATAAAAGCCTTTGATGGAAAAGTACTTTTATCCTATTTTTCTGGTTCATAATACCATTTTTTGATCAATAAAATCATATGTACTACATTATATGCTATTTCCCTGTTTTGCAACCTTTTGCTGTGTGCATGTAAATGTGCATTCAAATGTAAGTTACCTAGTTTACACAGCTTGTAGGTGAAACTTCTTTGTTTACAATGTCTGAGAAGAATTTTTATTTTAATTATTTTTCTTAATACATTTAGACTGCACATAAAAGAATAATTTTAGATATTTAACAGCATAATTCATTATTTTGTACAATATTTTATCATATTTCCCTTTACAGGCATCATTTTCTGTTCTGACACTGCAAGATGCTTCTTGCTCATGCATACTTATTTCCTAGCTCTAACCTAAGAATCAACCAACAAATCACACTTCTATTGGGAAATATCGTTATTCATTTGCCACTTTTTCTTAATGTAATGAATTGCTCATTGCTCTTTCCTCATACTTATGGCTATAAAAGTATCAGTATAAAGAGCAACATGTTCACCCACAGTGAATCAGCTCTACGGGAACTTCCAGATTAATACAGACTAAGAGGAAAATACTTGTGGAATGTACTTTGGTGGGGCAGGAAATGTGGCCAAGGAAAACCTTTTAAAGAGCAGACTATGTCATGCAGTGTCAGTAAGCAGCATTTTACTTTGGAAATTACGGTCATTCAGTGGATCTCCACTCACATGATACTGTAGGGCAGGATAGGAATGTCCTGGGCCATAATTATTTGTTAGAGTAGAAATCATGTCTTTCTCCCACACAGTTGAACTGCTGACCTTGAAGATCAAGGCCAATGCATGACCACGAAGCCACTAGGATTCCTAATTAACTCAGAAGATGCTCGAAGTACAACTAGAGAAGAAGGCCTACATTCTTGAAGTAAAATTGATCTTAATAAAAGAGATCAAGAAAAGAAGATTGTTTGACAATGTTCTTTGCTGATGGGGCAGAATTCTAAATGACAAGTATGACAAATGTGAGAACTATGAACAGAGAAGCAATGGAAGTGGTAAAACTATGAAATAAAAGATACAAGACAAACACAAAACTCTATACCATATAACCCAATGCATTAGTGAGCTGAAATGGCCATTTTCAATCTAAAAATAATATAATTTGAATAGTGCTGCAATCACCATCAAAAGTTCCATTCAAAATCTATCCTGAGGCTGAGCCCCAGTGGCGTAGTGGTTGTGCATGGGACTGCAGCCCACTGGGTTGGAGGTTCAAATCCAGCAGCAAGGCTGGGCCTCCTACTCCCACCACCAAAGGGCAGTGATGCTGCCCCCCCCCCAAAAAAAAACAACCATAAAAATCTATTCTGAGTATTAGTCCAGGTAGACCAGAGAAACAAATTCATAAATACTCATATGGATATATGGAGAAAGGTTTATATACAAGAGGAATGGAACATTGAGAAAGCACCCCAACTCAGTCCAGTCCAATGTCATAAGTCTGATATTAACCCATATGTCCAATACCAGTCTATAAAGTCTCTTTCTGACTTAAGAATCATGTGCAATGACACCAGGACAATCACAGTGGGTACGGAGTTGTGTGTGTCTGGCAGCAGTAGAAGCATCCCGGTGCTGGCAGGGATCTCCCTATTGCTCCTCATTTCCAGGGTTCAGGCTCCATGAGAACTAACAAGAGGTGGTAGAAGCATTTCAATGCTGATAGAGATCTCCCTGTGTCCTCCCAGTATCTCAGCATTGGCAGGGGTCTCCATGTGGCTTCTCTGGCTCCAGAGATTTGGTTTCATCAGGGTAAGCCCATGTGGCTTCTCCTCCAGCTCCTCCAGTCTCCAGGAATCAGGATCTAGCCCGAGAATTCCCAGAATTCTCAGGAAAAAACCATGCCTTCACAGAGGCCTTACTGGTTGTCTCCAGATTGACAGGCTAGACTCCATGCCTTCAGTCTCAGTCATGAAATTGACATTAAGTGTATGACCACCACAATGATGTATAAAGCTATCAGTGACAAGGAAATATACATATATATATGTACAAGGTAGATCAATTAACAAATTAAAGCATCAACAATTAGACTTAAAGATGAACAAGTAGAAAAATAATTACCAATTTCTACAAATTTAAATTAATCAAACATATTGTGGCGGTCATGTATTTGTGATGCCAATTTCATGATTGGGATATAGGGGTGTTGTTTAGCCTTCATCTGGAGATAGCCTTTGAGTATTCAATGAAGCCTCTGTGTGGCATGACTTTCTCCTGAGAATTCTGGGAAATCTGGCAATATTTCCACCACGGAGATGAGAGGCCATTTCTCCAGTTGTTGGAAGTCAGTCTCCAAGATGACAAACTATGAGCAAGACAAGATGGCAGTGTCTGAGGAACTGGAGGAGCCGGGGAAGAAGCCACAGAGCCTTATCCTGGTGGAACCAAACCTCTGAAGCTAGACAAGCCACTTAGAGATCCCAGTCAGTGCTGAGTTGCTTCTACTACCACTGGATACTGTTGATGAACCCTGAACCCTGGAAGCGAGGAGCCATGGGGAGACCCCTGCCAGCGTTGGGATGCTGCATCCACTGACCTGTGACTTTGTGAGTCAGAAGGAGAATTTAGAGACAGGTATCAGGCATCTGGGCTAACATCAGACTTATGAATTTGAACTAATCTGGGGTGGGATGCTTTCTCAATGTTCCCTTCCTCTTGTATCTAAACCTTACCTATATATCCATATACATGTTTATGAATTTGTTTCTCTAGTCTACCCAGACTAATACACATATTATAAATATTTATGGATAATTACTGTGGCTGTAACATGATAGATGGAAAAAATATAAGGAGTGTGGTTGTTGTTAGGGGTCAGTGAGCCATCCCACCCCATTGTCACCCTACATATGATAGAAGGAAACGTTGCTTGGCCCTGTGCCACCATCACAATTGTTCCTGTGCTTGATCTCATTATTGCGGCCATTGTGTCAGGTTATCTCCATGAGGGCCTTCCCGTCTTTCCCTGCCCCTCTATTTTATCAGGATCTGGTCTTTCCTGGCAACATGAGCAAAGTACATAAGAAGAACTCTCACACTTGGAACACTCTGACCATACTTCTTACAGAACGTACTTATTTGACCCTTTGGTAGTCCATGATACTTTAAATATTCTTCACTGGCACCACAGTCCGAAGGCATAGAATCTTCAGTCTTTCTTACTCAGTGTCCAAATTTCACATGTCTGAGGCAAATGAACATACCATGGATTGGATAAGGGCATCTCAATTCTTTAAGTAACATCCTTATTGTTTAATACTCTAAAAAGTTCTTGTGCAATAGATGTACTCAATACAATATGCTTTTGATATCTCTGTCTATTCATCTATATTTTTACATTATTTTATTGGAAGCTCTTACAATAACACCCCATAGTTCAATCACATCAAGTAGTATTTTACGATTGCTATTGCAGTCAGTTTCCAAACATTGTCTTTCTTCCTGAAATCCTTGATATCAGCTACCCTTTATCCACTTCCTCCCCCACACTGTCCTCCAGGAACCCTTATTATTATTATTTTCTCTATAATTATTGCTTATTTTACATCATCCAATGCATCTTTTTATCTAGGATTCTATTACTTGTACCCCTCACATGGGGTTCTAAAGTCATTAGTCCCCCTTCTTCATTTTCTTCCTCCACACTCCTCTTCCCAGGCACCCAAGGAATCATTACTTTCATTACTGTTTCTGAAGGATTATCTACTCTAGCTGTCCTCCATCTAACAATCTTCATTAGACAAATGATCCTGCACAGATATATAAAGATTGATTAGGTTTTAAAACAATGACTAATAAGAAAGGGAGGGCATATTAAAGCACTAGCGAATAGTTATGTATTTCATCACTACTATTGGCAGCCTAGAAATCTACCACATCCCTCCGATCTGACTCTTCTACAAAGATTATTCATTTATCTCACTGGGAGTTTTGGATCTCCACTTTGTCTACACTTCTTCATGTCAATTATTTTGTCTGTTATTTAACGATTGATACCTATTCTCATATACACCTCATGACCACACAGGTGGCTATGCTGTGTCCCTGTGGGCTTTATTACTTCCCTGCTAGATGGTAGATTGCTAAATTTCAAGCCTTTGAGACTTCAGATGTTATATCTTTTAATATCCAGGCACCATTAATTTGTTTTTTCACATTTGCTTATGCACCCACTTCATCTTCAGTGCTGGGAAGGTATCATAAAATGCCACATAGTTAAAACCAACCATGAGTCAAAAATATAATCTTGAGTTGAATTCACTAGAATTCAGATAATATCTTAATGATAGATCTGCTGCATTAACACCAGTGACCAAAAAGGTGACAATTTGTGAGATGAATTTCAAGATGTTATTCATGAAGGAAAAAAGTCACTAAACATATAGGAAAGAAAAGATAAAACAAAAAGGTGTAAACAGAAACAATGAAACATGCTTTTGAAGGTAAAATAGTTAAGCAAATAAAGTGACGACCTAAAAACAAACAACAAATTTCCAAAGATAGCCTGAGAAGGTAAAATAATGAAATATGTTTTAGCACTCCCTCTCGGGGGTGGGTGAGGTTTGGAGTTTCAACCACATTGGGAGGTATTAGTATAATCCTAATAATTTGGGGTTCACACCTGGGGTTTAAACATATATTGAGTCTAGCTATTAGGATGAAAGTGCGTGCCTTTCTTCACACTGTCCATAAGAGTAAATTAAGGTTCCTCTAAAAATATCATCTTACAAGTTGATGGCTAAAGCACCTCAAAGACTAGCAAATTTGGACTTTACCAAACCTATGCAAATGAAATGTTATGAACATTTTTATGTCTGTTGATATAAAATTTTTTATTAAGAACTCTTTGTGGTACTTAAAATTTATTTTATAAAATACAAGGAGTGTTTGCTTTATAGTTCTCTCTCATGACAAATTATCTGTAAATCAGGGATGATGTAACATAAGAAAGTTCACCAAAAAAGGAAGAGTCAAATATTTTCCAGCAGTAGAGAGCAACATAAAAATAATAATAATAATAATAGTGTATCCTGTTCAATATAGGAAGATTTACAGAACTGGAAAAACAAGGCAGTACCCTACAGGAGTCCCATCATAAGAGCGAGAACAAGATGGGCTTGGTTTTCCACATTTGACATGGTATAGTCAGATGATTGCTCTTCACTAATGGAAACTGAGCATTCTTTCTCTCATAACTTTCCACTTTATACAGCTTTCAGCATTCACAGGATTTTCTGTTTTTCACAATTTATCAAAAGTCACTAAGAACCATGCATACCCAATGAAAGAGTTTTCTCAGATGATTTGTAGGCACTTTTACTTCTATATTTTGTAGGATTACTTTTGAAGGGAAGGATGTAGCAGCTGTTGATGAATATCCTTTTTGGCAGAAGCAGAAAGCATTATTCTCTGTGATACAAAATTATGTATCATTAGTTTAATATAACGTTAAATGCTTTTTGCCAGAACAAATGAAATATTTAAGTAAATTTTCTTTTATATTCTGTTAAGTGAAGCATTTGATTTTAGATTACGACTTAGTGAGCACCAAAATTTATCAACAGTAACATGCAACCTTATATTAAGTTTGTTCTAACTATTCTCAGTGGGAATTTCCCTGACTATAATCTAAAATTGCCGTTTATATAATTTCTCTAGTAAAACATTACCTATTAAACTTGCATGGGCCATATAACACAAAGAAATATTTTCCCTTTTGTTTCTAGAACTATATCTTGTAAACGATCAGCTTTTCTATGCTTATGAATATTCAAATACTTGCACAGTCTCCATAAGGGCATTTTTCAACTGTCATGTTTCTATTGCAGAGAAGTTGGATAGCTGCTGGAGCATTGGTCAAGGTTGTAATAGGTTAAAGGACATGACTTTGCCTACTTTGGTTTAAAACAGGTGTCCTATGGCCTCAGGGCCACATGCGGCCAGCCAAGGACATTTATCCGGCCACTGGGTTTTTTTTGCCCCTGCTGCCTGTCGTGCTTAGCAGCCGACTCATCCTGGGCCCACAGTGAATTTGTTCATAGTTTTGTTTTTTGTGTTTTGTTTTTAACTATAGTCTAGGCTTCCAACGGTCTGAGGGACAGTGAACTCGTCCCCAGTTTAAAAAGTTTGAAGATTCCTGATTTAAAATTTACACTATCTTATCTGGCAACCTATTATTTCAATGTCTGAGGGCTGTTTATATGGGTATGTTTTCTTTTTAAATGATAATTGAAAGTCACATATAGATATGTATATATTGAACAGTTCATCTTACACAAACATTAATTTTTTAAAAATTGATAGAAATGATCTCTGATGTTTACGTAAGCCAGGAACGGGAGAACTTAAGAAGAAATAGTAGAAAATGTGAATGAAATTTACCAAACATATTAGTGAGAGAATATGCATAGATATCATAGATATTACAAAGAAGAAAATTAAGAAGATTAAAAATAATTTACTGGAAAACCTCTGTAGATATCTCTGACCACTTAACTTTCAATTTCCATGTTCCACCTTAGGGATGAAGATAATTGTCCCCATTTATGTATTTTTAAACTCTTGATAAAAAAAAATTCTCATGATGAGGCTTCCTTTTCAGGTTTAAATTATAAATTGTAATTTTAAAAAAATTTAAGAAACCCATGGCATAAGAAACTAAAATGAAATTATTTTTTAATCAAATAACGTATATTTCAATAACCATTTAAATATTTGAATGCATCTTTTATGTTTATTGGTAAATAAAAATATGCTTAAAACTTCACTTGAACTTTTATTAGGATAAATTACCCTATTCAAATGGATAAAAAGGCTGTAACTCTTGTCCCATTTGATAAATATACATTAAGGTTTGAAGAATCTAGAAAGGAAAATTTAAAATATATTTTCTCCTATAAGTAGTTTATCTCTAAATCCATGCCAATAAATGCAGCGTTGAACATATTATAGTTTTCACTGCCCAAAAATTAAAAGATAGATTTCTTTAGTCTAGACATGCCCCAGAATCCAAACTCACTGACATCGAGTCAAGGTCAAGTATTAGTGACGCTATGGGACCGAGTAGAACTGCCCCTGCAGGTTTCTAAGACTGGACCTCTTTAAGGAAGTGAAAAACAAACCCTTCTTTCTCCCTAGGAGTAGCTGGGGGTTTTGAACTGAAAACCTTGGGGATCCCAACCCAACATGTAGCCACTTGGGCCCATTGGAAAGGAAAAATAAAAGAGCAAAATTGAAAATTAAAAACACCTTCACAGCCAGATGTCATAATTTCACATGAGATGAGTCCCAGTGATCATTGAAGAAAATGGAAATTGTGAAGTTCTCCTTGAAAGTGTGTAGCTGTCATTAAACATAGTCAAATAGCATTGAAAGTAAAACAGAAAGCTTATAAATAGGCATTATTTAAAGGTAAAAAAAATCTGATCATTTTCTTCCATCAATGAGTGAAGGACAACAGAATATTACAGATAATTATGAAATGGAAAGGAGACAACTTACTGTCCCATTCTCCCCAGTCGTCCACGCTCTCAGGCCCTCACTTCTGTGATATTGACAAAGAATAGACAAAGTAGAGCTTCCCATTCAACATTCTAACCTCTGAAAAGTTCTGGAACTCTCGTTCAATCACCTGTCCTCATACTACTTTGCCAGGGCCAAATGCCGAAAAATTGGACAACTTTTAAAAACCAATATTTATCTTCTGAATTAAGAGTGTCTGAAGCAAGTTGTATGAAGTAAAAGTTTTTAGAGTTGTGTTCTTTCTAGAGATTCTAGGCGGGGTGGGGTGAGCCTTTCTTATCTCTCTTAGTTTCAGGTAGGCTAGGCACTCCCTGATTTCTAGCTACGACAGCTTGATTCACACATAGCTCTTTGCTCTTGATCTCTGAGCTTCTTTCCCACATTTTAAAAAACAACAATCATGTTGGAATAGAAACTACATTAATTCAGAAGAGGTTTATGATAACTTGTGTAATAACATTCTTGACGACTATTAAAATCATACACACACACGTGTTCACAGAATAAGACTTCAACATATATTTCTAAGAAATACATTTCAATCTGAACAGTGACCAGGAAATGATCCAGAACAAGGATTTCTCTTCATTCAGCAATCATTTAATATGGTCATAGTCCTCTCTCTTTAAAAATGTGTGTACATGTGTGTGTCAATCGAAAACTAGAGAGAGAGACAGCACTAAAGGCACAAACTTGGATGACAGCTATGTAGCAAGTCAGCAGGAAGATATCCCTATCCATGTCCATTCCAAAGAAAAGTGATCAGACAGACTGCAGAAATGATCAAACATAAATATTACACACTAGTGAAATTTCTGTTGAAAACAAACTTCTTTGGCTAAACGTAATTCTTTCTCAGAATATAATATTCCTTGGGTGAAGATAAGATCTTTGCTCAAGATAATTTTTTAACATTTTACTGAAGATAATTCAAAGAGTTGCAATTTAGTCAGATTCAAAGAAGGGTGTTTGGAACAAAGGACATCATAAATGCAGGAAATGTTATATGTGTTTTGTGAATCATGCAAAATCCTCAAATTTGTGGATTGTAGCATACTATGGAAAACAGTGCAGTACAGGGAAATCTCAGAGTCCTTAATTGTGCTTTGGGGGAATCTGTACATAGAACAAAAGACCACTTCCAAAAAGAGCAGGAGAAAACTGCTAGGAATGATTTCTGTCTGGTTTGTGTTATCCAATCTGTAAGCTGAATAAATAATTGGAGAAACTAGAAGAACAAAGAGAAGCATGACATCAGAATTGGAGAAAGCAAATTAATAACTTGCAATATGCAAATGCCAAAACCTGCCTTGCTGAAAGACAGCAGGACATAAAATACTTACTGATGAAAATCAAAGATTTCAGTATGGATTACAATTCAGTATAAAGAAAACCAAAGTACTCACAACAGAACCCATTTCTACTGGTCACAACAAATATGATATATGTAGAAAATATTTAATTCATCTGAGTTAGATCTAGATTCAATTGCTGTTTAAAAAATTAACTGATTCATTGCTTTAGGACATTCTGCTTCACAAACTCTACTTAAAGTATTTAGGGCAGCTGTATTCAATATGTCAATCACGATCTAGTAGTTGATCTCAAATGTAGTATGGGTAGATCATATGGCATGAAAAATATATGTAAACCTATCATCAATCCCATCACTTAACAGATATACAGTGTAGCCAATCAGATGCAATATTAGGTGTCAAACATATGGTCAAACAGCTGAGCTACGTGCAGCAAAACTGACAAGCTAGATTATTGCCAAATTTTAGACCTTGTTGTTTTTCTCTTAAACAGAAGAAAGGGTGTGGCGATCATGTACTTGATGTTAATTTCATAATTGGAAGTCTAGGGGTGGAGTCTAGTCTGTCGATCTGGAGATAGCCAATGAGACCTCTGTGGGCATGGCTTTCTCTGAGAATTCTGGGAAGTCTTGCAATATTTCTCTTGTGGAGATAAGATACCATCTTCCTAGTTGTTGGGAGATGCTGGACTGACAAGACAAGATGGCAGCATCTGAGGAACTGGAGGAGCCACAGAGAAACCACTGCCAGTGCTGAGATGCTTTTGCTGCTTCTACTGTCACCAGACACACAAGACTCTGCACCCACTGGCCTATGACTTTGTGAGTCAGAAGGAAACTTTATGGATTGGTGTTGAACATATGGACTAATATCAGACTTGTGACCTTGGACTGGAATGAGTTGGGATGCTTTTTCAGTGTTCTGTTCCTCTTGTATATAAGCCTTTCCCTTATATCCATATGTGTGTTTATGAATTTGCTTCTCTAGTCTACCCAGACAAACACAAAGAATATTAAAATAAGACCAAAACCTATCATTTTCATACTGAGTGGGAGATTTTGACACTGCAACCCGACATTCAGATTAGGTTCAGAGTACTTGAACAGTTCAGGAACTTACAGAGAGAAAGTACCCCAACATGAGAAAATTTGCTGCCCCCTTGACTGCATTATTCGGCTCTACTTATTTATGTAAGTCAGCCTTTTCACACATAAAGGTCACTAAATGCAAGAACTGTTCCACACTGACTAATGATCATTCGGAAGTGTGCTGGAGGCTGACTGTCAGCAGCTACTGCCTAGACTATGCTTCTTTGGCTCATTCCTTTCACTGCAAGCCATCAGAGTAAACTCAGGTAATGACAAAAAATGTACATAGTTAATTGTGTTGTTCAGTGTGGACTCGTGGTTATGCAAGGTACATAGATACACATGGTACACATAAAGAATTCTCAATGTATTTAGGAATAAATGTAATAAATAAATATGTTTTGCATTTTTGTAGTTGGTAGATCATTTTGACTTGGCCATTTTATAAGTAGCTCACATGCTGAAAAGCTATGAGTACCCCTGCCTTAGGAACAACAAGGACATTTTGAGGACCAAGGTGCACTTGAACTAAAGCATGAAGTATTCTCATTGGTCTCATATGCATATTAAAGTTGTCTCCAAGGGGAACTATGGATGTACTTTTTATAAAATAGATTTGTTTGTTCTTTTGGTCACCCATGATTCTTCAATAATCTTTGATAGAACCATAATTCTGGTGGATTGATTCTTTTTTGGTTTTCCTTTTTAAATGATCAATTGTCACTTGCTTATGCGTTGACTGAAAATAACATGCCTTGATTCAGACTTACATTAGTCCTTTGCAAAATATTCTTATTTTGCAGCTATTTAATGAAGTTTTATGCTGCAGATTTAGCATGAAAAAGACAGTGCTTTTTACTTTATTAAAGAGTTGCAGTCTCTGAAACTACAGAGACAATTCTCTCCTATCCTATAAGGTTGATATAAGTTGGAATCAACTTGATGGCAGTGAGTCTGTTGTTTTTGGTGTGTCTGGTGCTATGTATAATGAGAGTGTATTGTGAATTCTAGCAAGATAAAATCCTTGGCAACTTCAGTCATTTCTCCCTTTATCATGATGTTACCTCTTAATTCAGTTGTAAGAATTTCTGTTTTGGGCTGAGCCCTGGTAGCGTAGTGGTTGAGTGTGGGACTGCAGCCAACTGGCTTGGCGGTTCAAATCCAGCAGCAGCAAGGCTGGGCCTCCCACTCCTACCAGAGGGCAGTGATGCCTAATAATAATAATAATAAAAGAATTTCTGTTTTCTTTACATTGGCTAGCAATATATATTAAAGCATGCAACATTTGATATTAGTTTGAAAGTGCTTAAAGTCCTCCTTACTTTCAGTGATCAATATTGTATCATTTGCATATCACAGACTGCTAATAAATCTTCCTCCAATCTGATGCCACATTCTTCTTCCTATAAGCCAGCTTCTCTGACTATTTTCTCAACATATAGATTGAATAAGTAGGATAAAAACTGAATGCACATATTTCTTGATTTTAAGTAGCATGGTATTTTTTGTTCTGTTCATAGAGTTGCCTCTTGGTCCACTTATAGGTTCTCCATGAGCACACTTTATGTCCTGGGATTTTCATTCTTCTAAAGCTATCCATAGTTTATTAATAGGAATTCTTTTGAATAGTCATTGTGATAGTCTGGGTAGACTAGAGAAACAAATTCATAAACACGCATATGTATATGAGAGTTTTATATAAAGAGTAATTGTACATTAAGAAAACACACCAACCCAGTCTAGTCCAAGGCCAAAAGACTGATGTTAGTCCATATGTCTGATACCAATCTATAAAGTCCTCTTCAGAATCACAAAACACATGGAAGGATGCCAAATGCAGAATGATCACAAGTCAGTTGATAGAAAGTCTTTGGATCTGGTGGCATTGTAATCTTCTCAGTGCTGTCAGGGGTTCCTCTGTGACTTCTCTGGCTTCACAGGTCTGGTTGCATCAGAATAGGACCAGGTGGCTTCTTCTCAGGGGTATTTCACAGGAAATCAGCCTTGTCAGTAAAGAGTCTCCAAAACAATGAGCGGAGAGAGATAGATATTATCTCCTTTCAAGAAGAAATGTAGAATTCCCCGGAATTCCCAGAGGAGAAGGCCATGCCCACACAAAGGTCTCAATGTCTAGCTCCATATTGACAGGCCAGACTCCACCCCTACACTCTTACTCCTCAAAATGACACCAGGTTAGGTGAATAGCACAGTCATGAAAGGCTAGTTAACATTTTTGTAATATTCTCTGTTTCAGATCCATTTGCTGTCAGTAATGCTCTTCTTCATCAGACTTACATTTCTGGCAACTCCCTACAATATGATGATTTCCAGCAGAGTTTGATTTGCATGTGAGATGAATAGTATTCTCCTATCCTTTCAGTAACTTTTCTTTGGAAGGGGTACACATATGGATCACTTCTCAATTGACAAAGGAACTTCCTTCCAAATGTCTTGACTTTGAGGAGTAAATGCTTCCAGTGCTATAATAGTTCCTTGAAATATTTTGATGGATAGTCCACAAATCCCTGGAGTTTTATATTAGCTACTGCTTTCAGTTCAGTTTAGAATTCTATATCAGTACCAATTTTTCTGGATTATATACTATTTCTTGAAATTGTAGAAGGCCAACTATTTTTTGTTGCCATGACTGAATATTCTTTCAACTTTCTTTTGATGCTTCCTGCAATATCCAATATTTTTCTTATAGAATCTTTCAATATTGCAACTCAAGTTTGAATTTTTGCTTAGTTCTTTTACTTTAAGATACGCTAAGCATTTCCTTCATGTTTTCGTTTTTTAGCTCTCAGTATTTGCACATTTCATTCATTTCATAATATTTGACTTTGTCTTTTTTCAAGCTGCTTTTAGAAATTTCCTGTTCAGTTCTTTGCTTCTTGATTTCTTTCATTGTTTGTAGTTACTCTGATTGAGAGCAAGTTTCAGAGTCTCCACTGACATCCACTTGGATCTTTTCTTTCTTTCATGTCTTTTTAATGAGTTTTTTTTTCTCCTGTGAGTTAGTCCAGGTAGACTAGAGGAACAAATTTCAGAGACTCGTATATAGGTAGAAGGAAAGGGTTTAATATACAAAAGAAATGTGACACTAAGAAGGCATCCCAATCCAGTCCAGTGCAAAGTCGTAAGTCCAATATTAACCCATATGGCTGAAGTCAGTCTATAAAGTCTGCTTCTGACTCAGGAAGTCACAGGTCAGTGGGTGCAGAATCCTGGCACTGGCAGGGGTCTCCCCATGGCTCCTCGCTTCCAGGGCTCAGGTCCATCAACAGCATGCTGCTCCAGCTTCAGAGGTCTGTCTTCATCAAGGCAAAACCCAGTGGTCTCTCCGCTGGCTTCTCCAGCTTCTCGGAGGCTGCTTCTTGTGTTGCCTGTGGTTAATCATCTTTCAAACTAACTCCCAACAACTGGGGAAGATAGCTTCTCATCTTCATGAGGGAAATACCGTAAGATTTCCCAGAAGTCTCAGGTGAAAGCCATGCCCACACAGAGGCCTCATCAGTTACTCAATGACTTTCTCCTGATTAACAGGACAGACTCCACCCCTACATTTCAATTATAAAATTAACATAAGCAGATGACTTCCACATCCTGCATAAAATTTTTCATGTCATTCTACTGCTCATCATGTCTTATAGCAGTCGTTTTCAAAGCCTCAAACATCTTCTTGCAATTCAGGTGAGATATAAACAAAGTAATATTCTGACTCTCATGGACTGTTTTAATTTTCTTTAGCTTCAATATAAACGTACATATGATTCACTGATACTCTATTCCTCAGTTGGCCTCTGGTCTCCTTTTAGCTATTATTGAGTTTTTCCATTATGTCATCCCACACATGTAGTCAATTTGGTTGGTTTGTGAGTATTCTGTCTGGAGAAATTATTATGTATGTAGTGTTTTGGTGTATTTTCAAAGGTGCTTACAGGAAAAGTTGTTATTGCAAAATTCTATCATGCAATATCCACTATCATTTCTATCAACAAAGCCATGACTTATAAGTACTATACTTTTCTCTTTGTTTCCAACTTTGCATTTCAATCACCAATAATTATCCATGAATACTGATTGTATCCTTATCAAGTTAAGACTGAGGACATCAGTGAAATTCTTCAATTTCTTTCTCACCAGCTTCAGTGGTTAGTGCATAACTTTGAATAATAGTTATGGGCACTGGATTTCCTTGTGTGCACACTGGGATTATCCTTTCATAGACGGAATAGTACTTCAAGATAGATTTTGAAATGTCCTTTTAGAAGATGAATGAGACACCATTCCTCTTAAATTTTTCATATTCAGCATAGTAAACCATAGGATTTTCTGATTCAGAATACCAATGTTGATCCATTTTATCCTACCAATGCCTAGAAAATCCATTCATGCATTCTGTTTTATTTCTGCTGAGTTCCAATATTCCTAATTTCACATCTTGTACATCTCAAGTTTTGAATATCTATACATGTTTGTAACTTTTTCTTTTGAATCACGCCCCAAAAGCAAATGAATGTTCTGAAGTCTTAACTTCAACCAGGTCCTTATGATAGACTCTATTTTGACTCCATCTCCTCAGTCATATTCTGAGTGTCTTCAGACATGAGGAACTCATCTTCTGGCACTATCGCTGACAACATTGTGCTACTATTTATAGAGTTTTCAGATTCTGAAAATGTTACATGCTCACCACATAGTTATCAGTGGTTAGTTCCTCCTAAATGGATGAACTATTGCTTCATTGTTGTATGTTCTTTGTATGCAAGCGCTCCGGAAACATATTCATTTTGGGTTATGCAACTGATAATTGAAATACCAGGGATATTACTTTCAGCATTACAATACTATGTAAGCCACAACAGTATGGGAAACTAATTCATGAATAGTTACATCTGTATATGAATTATGTACAATCAATCATAACTAATGGTCATGGATGTGAAAATTTAAAACCACGCCTATGTGATTTATAAAATTCTGTAGTTCCTCAAAATACAAACATGATTTATAAAAGATTAGTCAATACTGAAATGGAAAACAAATTGAATTCATGACATATATATATACATATATATATATATTTGCCTCATATAAGAAACAAAGTGAAGAAATAATTATAGTACCTAGCCATTTATAAACCATTTGGAGTCATATTCCTGTACTTATTGTATCTTTCTCTATGCTGCACACTTGGGAAAATCAGTGAATACATACAGAAATTTTTAAACAGTTATATGCCTATATTTTCAAATTATCTTACATGAAGCTAATATACAAAGTAAAGCAACTTATTACAAACTGTTAGTATATTGTCCATGAACTTCACTGGTTAATTAGATTGATAATTTTTTTCTATCATACAAAGTTCATTAACAACATTTTAAAGGTCAAAAACTCTTATTTAAGGACACATTTTTATAGTTTGAAAAATGACTTTGAAGATTTTAATACCAACATTAATGAAAGTGCTAAAAGTCTTGATTCATTTTAAATATAGCTGTATCAAACTCTCTGAGTCTTCCCCTTTACAAATCATTTTTATTTTATCTGAATTCTCTCAGCAAGGCAGTTCATATATCTAAAATATTTAAAATATATTAATGTTAGGCAATTCTGATTTAAATTGACAAGATATGTTTGAGAAGATACTTTATTTCTATTAAATTTCAGATTTTACACTATAATTTACTTACAGAATTATAATAGACCTTATTTTATTATGTGAAACTTAAATGGCTTAAATTATGTTCCCTCTATTACATTGCAGCATGGTCTTAATTTCTTGCAAAGTTACAGGAAATTGATCAAGATTATAGTCTGATAAATAAAAATGACAGGAGAAATAAAGTCATGTTGTTTTTTTATAGTTGTCTTTTGTATGTATATTTATGACCTTCCTCTTGTCATCCTGAAATATTCAATAAAATATTCTTATGAAATAATTTTTAGTCTCACTCAATTTCTTAAACTAGAAAGCGTTTCTGATACCAGACTCAGAGAGATGGGTAAAATGTTTTTTTGCCTCAGAGGTCATTTACATTCCCATAATATGAAGACAGCACAAAGGACTTAGATTATAAAACTTGAGATAATAAAACAATAAGAATTGCTTTCAGACTTCTGGTGGCATGGGGTTTCTATAGGTTTAAAAATATACAAAATAGTTTCTGTTATCATGTTCTCACTAGGCAATTGTAAGTAGTAATATAGTAATGAAGAGGTTAATAGCCCTATACTTGTATGACCATCTCTATCAAGTAAAATAAAAAATATGATCATTATAATTTTAATAATAGAAAGATTATGGTTAGGTTCTCACATATGATGAGTCAGCTTACTATAGTGATGTTTGTGGGCAGGAGTGAAGGCTAAGTAAGAGAGTCTTCTAAAAGTGCTGCTATTTCCTTTAACAATGGAACGGTCTACAACTTTTGTACAAGTTTATTCACTTTCACCAAATCAATTCCAGTTCATAGGGACGACACATAGGGTTTCCAAAGCAGTAAATCTTTACAGGAGGAGACAGTCTCTTCTTGGTGACTAGATGATTTAAACCACCAACCTTGCATTTACAGTGAAATGCTTACCTGTCCGCTCCACTAGATCTCCATCAAAATGTAATAATTAGCTTTTGTCCTTGATCCTAGAATTCTCTACTAAATGATTGTTATATATAAGCCATCTGAATTCTTATTATTTGGGACAGTTAAATGTTCACTGCTTCCTAACACTTCTTTCAATTGACTTTATTGGTTATACTCTTCATTGACTTATCTCCCATTGCACCTGTCAATTGTTCTGCTTCTTCCTGCTTTTTTCAAATTTGAAATTTGTCAAATAAAATTTGAAAGCCCAAAACTCTTTTCTTTATGTGAGACTTCTCTCTTTAAGTTGAAAGGTGGAGGCAAAACAATTTTTAACCCATAGCATGTGCAGCACTGAACTTCACTCTGCGAAAGCCTTAATAAACTCTATTATCTTAGAGGTATGAAATTGGTAAAATTTGGTAAAATCATTACCATTTTTCACAATATTTAATACTTCCTATCCTGGTTCAAGTTAGCAGCATTTCTCAACATCTTTAAAGCAATAGTCTCCTCATTGGTTTACCTGTTCTACCTTCATCAGACTGAAAGATGAAAGATTCTTTAAATTTTACATGAGATCATGCCACTCCTCTGATCAGAACCTTTAAACATTATACCAAAACACTTAAATAAAAAATCCTTCTAAAGGACAGTAAGAAATAAGTATTTATTATTGAACAATACAGCTAAGGAAACTATTAAACTATTAGGAGACATGAAGAAAACTTAAAATCACATAATAGATAGAAATTAACCTGAAAAAATTACATACATATAATGAATGATCCCCGTCCAGTGACATTCTAGAGAAGACACAAATACAGAAACAGTAAAACACACAAAAAAATCAGCAACTTTTAAGGGTACAGTGAACAAATAGGACAAACATCAATGTCTAGACAGTGGAAGAGACAGTGTAGATATAGTTTTCATGGCAACAAATATTATGCATCTGTGAAGACTCAGGAATTTAGAGAACATGAGTGAACCATAATGTATACTATGGAATTTAGTTAATATTAGTGTATCAAATGAAAGATGCTAATAATAGGTTAAAAAGTCTAGGAATGTGGTACTGAGGAAGTACTCTATTTTCCTAATGGAAAATCAAAAACTGTTAATCAAAAACTGTTTCATTAAAAATGTATCAAAAGGATGAGCTCTGGTGGCCTAGTGGTTGTGTGCGGGAGTGTGACCCATAGTGTTGGTGGTTCAAATCCAGCAGCAGCTCTCCGGGAGCAAGGCTGGGCTTCCTACTATCACCAGAGCAATGATGTCACAAAAAAAAGTTTTTAAAACAACAAAACAATCTTACAATGACTTTAAGTCCAACATAGGCATATTTCATTTTATCTCTACCTTTACCTCACATTAGACTTCCCCAAATCCAGACCCCTATAGACACACCAATTTATCCACATTTTCTATGTTAGGTGAAGAAGCCCCTATCTTAGAATTCCACACTCGATGACTTCTAAGCTTGGTAATCTTTCTTCCCAAATGTGTTTTCTTATCATAATCCTCTCTTTATATGATATACAATGATTCTCTCTCTCACTCTCCCCCCCCCATAACAATTCTCTGTAAAACAAACACACCTGTCAATAACCACTCTCCAACAGGTTCCTAGTAATTACTGGCACATGGGTCTAACTCACAATGACTCCATACACAACAGAATGAAATTCTGTCTGTTCTTGTGCCATCCTAATGATTGAAGCATACCTTTATGGTTAATAGGAGTCTCAGTGGCTGATTTTCCAAAAATGATAACCAACCTTTCTTTCTGGAGCATCATAGCCTGAAAGTCCAACATCGTACTGTCTCCTATAAAGAAGGCAAGAATTTTGCTGCTCAATATCCACTGCCTCTGGCTTTGCTTTTCTATTTCCTATAGAATAACATAATCTTATATAAAACAGTATTTCATAAATGGTTCCCCAAAATTTATTGATAGCCTATCATGTGCTCATATAATGTACTCAGTGAAATTTTTCATATTTTATTGGGACTATAAAAGAGGCACATATTAAAATACATACATTTATATTTGAAAATCAAATGAGATGATAGCTTCAATTATAATGGAAAAGAAAATACTCATTAATAAATTAGCATTTGAAGAAAGACTTGAAGATGAGAGGTGTAAAAAGTTCTATTGTTTGTCCAGGTAGACTAGAGAAACAGATCCATGTCTTCTGTCAGCCATTTTGATCTGTCTGCCAATTTCTCTACTGAGGTCTCTGAGAAATTCAAGGGGTGATTTCTATTTCTGAGCTCAAGATATACATTGAGACTACAGTCAAACAAATAATCAAAACTTTAACTTCTCATATTCTTTCCAGAGGAAAACTGAGTACATAGTGTGGCTTTATCTGCCCTCTGGCTAACCAAAGAAGAAAATTGACCATGAGGGAGAAGTCAAACATCATCTACTCTCTATCTTTATGATTTATTTCTCCAGTACCCCACTCCAGTACCCCACTCCTGGTACCATGTGTTAGTACAGGTAGACTAAAGAAACAATTTGACACTCATATATGTATAAGAAAGAGGCTTACATACAAGAGTATTGAATATTAAGAAAACATCCCAGTCCAATCCAAAATAAAATACATTTTCCCATATGTCTGCTACTTCCTCTTCAGAATCAAGAAACACATGCAATGGCAAGATCATAGGCCAATGGGCAGAAGGTCTTTTTTAATCTATTAGCATTACAAACAGTTAAGTACTCCCAGTGCTTCTCCAGCACCCATGGATGCTCACAGTAGGTCCAGGGAACTTCTCCTCTGGGATGTCTTACAGGAATTCAGCCTTGTCAGTAGTCTCCAAGGGAGTCAGCAGAGAGAGAGGATGTCTCACACCTCCAAAGAGGAAATGCAGGATTTTCCAGAATTCTCAGGAGAAGACCAGACCAACACAGAGGTCCCATTGACTATGATCTGACTGACAGGTTAGACTCCACCCCTACACTCTTCATCCTCAGGTTGACAAGTGATTATATAACTCCCAGAGTGCACATTTACAAAATGCATGTGGTGGCAAATGAATGAAATAGGAATGCAGAATGTGCCTGTGTTTCACTACTAGTAGGCACACAGCTACAATTATAAAAGAAGGTTTGTTTGGTTTTTGGGGGGTGAGGTCAGTTTGGGGAATGCTGGGATTTCAGATTGGTTCAATAGTGAAGGGGTCATGAGCAGCAACCTGCAAGGCTAGCAGTAAGTTGGCTTTCATTTTGGTATGTCAATAGTTATTTTGAGTAATAAGCTACAAAGCAGTGGTGACCAAAAGAACTATATCATGTCTTGTCTATGGAACTCCAATTCTTAGAACAACTACTATATTCAGGTATATTTTGATTATTGCTATTCTATAAGGATGTTGAGTGTCAATTTTCATATTTTTATTTATTATGACCAAATTTACCTGAGTTCAATAATAATTTAATTTATGACTATCCACTATTCACCAGGGAGGATTAGAACATGATGAGGAAATAGCCCTTACTCACTCAACTTATTCATAAAAAATATAAATGCTCATAATAAGTTTAAAAACTCAATTACCATAAGTCTAAATGAATACACTTATACAATCCAGATCCCACATTCTTCTTCTTATATTCCAATTTACTTGGTTATTTTCTCAGAATAAAAGTTGAATAAGTATGATAAAAAGATAAAACCTTGAAAAATACCTTTTCTGATGTTAAACCATCAACATTCCCTTTTTCTGTTTGTACAATAGCTTCTTGTTCTATGACCACCATTAGCATGAGCACAACGGAATATTCAAGGATTTATTTCCATATTTCCCAATGCTATACATGATGCACATGTTCAAATGCATTTTCATAGTCAATAATATACATGTAACTATTTTTCTGATATCTCTACTGTCAGCCAATATCTATCTAATATCAGAAATACTATCTTCTGAATTCAGTTTAAATTTTTGTCATCTCGCTCCTCATGTATTACTGCAACCATTGCTGAATGATCTTCAGCAAGTTTACTTCCATGTGATATTTAAGTTGTTATTCTGTAATTTCTAGATTCTATTGTTTCATTTTTCTTTGGAATGTGCAAAAATATGAATCTCTTCTAATTGGTTGGCCAGGTAGCTGTCTTCTAAAGCATTCGGTAAAGAAAAATAAAGACTTTCTGAGCTGAGCCCCGATGGCGTAGTGGTTGTGCAAGGGACTGCGGCCCACTGGGACGGAGGTTCAATTCCAGCAGTGGGGCTGGGCCTCCTACTCCAACCACCAGAGAGCAGTGATGCCCTCCCCCCCAAAAAAAAGAAAAGAAAAATAAAGACTTTCATTATTTGATTGAAACATTTTAGATGGCATTCTGTTTATTCCTAGGGACTTACTTTTTTTTCTAGTGCCTTCAAGGCACCTTGAACTTCTACCTTTGGTTCTTGACCATATGCTACCTGTTGAAATGACTCAATACGGACAAGTTGTGTGGGATGCATTTGTTTCCCACCCAAATAAAAAGCTTGCAAAGCAACACAATGGGATTTCTAAGTTTGCAATCACATCCCAGAATGTCAGCTTACAAAAGCTGTGCTGTTATACTGGCATGACATTTTCATAAATAAGTAACTGATTTCAGAGTTTTCTGTGAAGTTCCTCATGCAGAAAGTCAGAAGGGAAGCATTTCCTCTGAACCTGGGATCTCTATGCTGACAAGTTCCTAGGAACAAACTCAACAGTTGTAATACAAGCAAAGGACTGTAACACTGAAAATCATGACCGATGGTTACAGTGGGTGAGTCTGGACATATTAAAGACAGTTGCAGGCACAGTATTCCAATTTAGATGTCCATAATTTACATATCCATTTATGGTGATAACATGCAATTCATTGCGATGATTTTATAATTATGGGAAAAGACCATTTCTAGATATAAAAAGTGATCAATTTTATATGATTTTTAATTTAAATTAATTAGAATCAAGACCATCACTCTTCTAACAGATTTACTCTTTGAGTCTTTTAAGAGGCTGTGGAACTTGCTCTCCCTCATAAAGTAGCTAAAGTTAGTGGAGAAGGAGGCTGCACCCCAGTGGCATAGTGGTTGTGTGCGGGACTGCGGCCCACTGGGATGGAGGTTCAATTCCAGTTCCCAGGAGCAAAGGCTGGGTCTCCTACTCCCAGGGCAGTGATGGCTATAATAAAAAGCGAGTGGAGGAAATGATGAAGCCAAAGAGTGAATGGAAAATTTCAAAAAGAAGCTCAAAATGACAAAGTAGGATATTATAAGAAAATGTGCAAAAGAAGGAACATAGCATATCTGAAATGAAAAGAACCCCCCCCCAATGTAATCTTTGAGTTGCAGTGTTGAAAGATTTTATGGACAAAATATTAAATGATGAGGGAAACACCAGAAGATGTTAAAAAGATAGAGTTACTATACAAAAAGAACTAGTCAACTTTCAACCCTTTCAAGAGGCAATGTATCATCAGGAACTAATGGTAATAAAGGAATAAGTTCAAGCTGCACTGAAGTAATACACAAAGACAAGGCTCCTGGAAGTTAAGGCATACCAGTGAAATGTTTCACCAAGTTAAAGAAGCACCAGAATCAATCCCTCATCTATCAATAAGTTGGGAAGACAACTTGTTGGTCAACTGACTGAAAGAGATCCATAGTTCTATCTTATGTGAAGAATGGTGAATACGGAGCATGCTCAATTTATAGAACAGCATCATATCACATGTAGATAAAATTTTTCTGAAGATCTTTCAACAATGGTTTCAGCAATATATTGACTGGTAGCTACCAGATATTAAAATTAGATTCAGAGGAGGACACGGAACAAGGAATACCTTTGATGAAGTCTGTTGGATCTTGGCTCAAAGCAGAGAATACCAGAAAGATGTTTACTTGTGTTTCATTGACTGTGCAAAGGCATTCCAACATGTGGATCTTAATAAATTATGGTCTTGAGAAGAATAGGAAAGTCCAGAAGACATAAAGCTTTGTAAAGTTAAGGACAGAAAAAAAGAGAAAGATGCTCAACAATTGCAAATATTTGGCAGAATCAAGCAGTGTTTTGCTATGTGGTATAGGCACGGTTGTTACAAGTCAAAACCAAGTGGAGAGCACCTCATAATAAAGAAAGCCTTCCTCCCCCAACCCCACACACATACCCAAATAATTGGAACAGAATATATATAAAAAAAGATTTCCTTGAAAACTTTAAACTATTATTAAGGAAGTTAGATTTTAGAAGCTAGGATGAAAGACAGGAGGAGATAATAGAAGCATGAGGCTAATGTTTTGCACCATTGTCAGCTTGGAGGACGACTTTGAGAAGCTTAATATCTGGCCATGAGTTGGAGAGTGAGCAATAATCCTTCAGAACTAGGAAAATCAACAAAAAGCCACCATGGGTGCCAGAGTGGACAGTTGTGGAGAGGGCCTGCTCTACTGGACAGTTTTCATTTGGGATATTCAAAGGTCTATAGAGAGAGGTAGAGGTAAATTTTCATAAAGACTCCAACCAGGTAAGGCTCTGATAGGGTTAAGGTGTCCCCCCACCATGCTAATTTCCTACTTGGAATGAAGTTAAAAATTACTCAATACAGCAAGAAGAATATCAATGACTGTGCCTTAAGGTAAAATATACCACACACAGATTCCCTCATCATGAAAGTATTTGTTATCCAATCATCTTGAAATATATATAATTAATTTATTCAGTTACTTAAGGTCAATAAGAATTCTGCCCTGATGTAAAAGTAAATGAAAGATTTAGTTAAAACTTCCAATTTTGGAGAGCACAAGCACTATAATAAAACCTCAATAAATAGCTTATCAACAAAATGAATATATGAAAGGAGGGACTGCAAAATATAGAGATAAATTACAAACTAAAATTAGACTGAAAGACAGGGAACAAATTATTGATAAGGCAATGAAGGTTGATATTTTTTC
This sequence comes from Nesogale talazaci, assembly GCA_004026705.1. NCBI lineage: Eukaryota > Metazoa > Chordata > Mammalia > Afrosoricida > Tenrecidae > Nesogale > Nesogale talazaci. Next base: position 84,494 of record PVJH01002442.1, on the reverse strand, counting down.
CACGTGCATATATTCATGACTTCTCTGCTGCTGTTAGTTGTCATGGAATCAGACCTGACTCACGGAAATCCTATGGGTAAGAGAATGAAATAATGCGTATGCTTATGCCATCCTCACCTTTGCTACCTTGGAGACCCTTAAAACAGCTAGTGTGCATTAGCTGATAAACTACATCTAGTAAAATATATTGTAGCTTACAGTGAAGATTGAATTACATTAACACATTTAGGATAAAATAAAAATAAAATTTTAAATAAGCTTTCTTTGCCTAAGGTTTTACTAAATAGAAATGATTAGAAAATTATGGAATTCACCTAAAGTATCATTAGGGCAGACTAAAATATATTTACAAAGCTAAAATGAAATATGTATGCAAAAAACTATAACTTTTCCATGTTGAGTTCCTCTGAAATGAGACTTGTCAATACAACTATTTTGAAGTTTTTTTGAGATGAAATGTCATGATCCACTTTGGTAACAGGAGTACTATACTTTTCATTGTAGGTCCTGATATATGCTGAAGGATTCTGCGTTAAATGGGAATAGATGAAAAGAAAGAAAATGACATGAGTAAATTGTATCTTTTTGTCTTCCTTTCCCATCAAAATAAGGAGATGTCACATAATTTTGTGTAATTTTATGCAAACTCTGTATATTGAATTTACATAGAATTGCATTTCACAACCAGACCAGTTGATAATATCATGATAAATGGGTAAGTGATTGACATTGTCAAAGATTTCGTCTTGCTTAGACCATCCATAAACAATGCTCTAGGAGCAACAGTTAAGAAATCAAAAGATTTGATGCATTTAGTGAATCTGCTGCAGAAGCCCTCTTTAGAGTGTTGAAAAGCAAAGTGTTACTTTGAGGATGGAGGTGAACTTGATCCAAGCATGGTATTCGCCTTAGCAGCACATGCAGGTGAAAGTTGAGCATTGCATAATGGACACCAAAGAAGATTCAATAATGCATCTGAAAAAAAAAATCCACAGACTGCCAAAAGTGTAAACTGGTGTATCTTGAAAGAAGTGAGGACAAAGCGGTGTTTAGAGCAAAGAGAGCGAGACTTTCTCTTACATATTTTGGACATGCTATTCGGACAGACATGTGTCTGGGAAAGACCTCTGGCTTGGAAAATTAGGGTGGTGCAAAAAAGTGAATGGAGATTGATTGGCATAGTGGTTGCAACATTGGATTCAATTGAGAAGATGGCGTCGAACCAGACCGTATGTAGTTCTGCTGTGCACAGGGTCACTGTGGGTAGGAACTGACTCTTTATCACCTGATAACAACAGAATTGATATTTATCACTCTGAAGAACATGAGAAGGTTAAATACTTAAATGAACATCCGAGTGCATTTTTAACTTGCACAATTCAGTGACTCTGTATCTATCAAGTTGTGTAACTATCACGATTATTCTTTTCTGATTTTTCCTTTATACATAACAGAAATTCAGAGATATGTTAAAGAATTTTTCTACCTTTTGTTTTTAACATTACATTTCTTTTTATTCCTAAACAATATTCAATTGTATAGATGTAACAGTTTACCCATTTACTTATTTTCTTTCTTAATAGTATTTTATTTTTATATTGCTGAATATTTACACAGTAAAATAGGTTTCCATTTGATCATTTCTATACAAATTATACATTGACATGAACAACATTTTTACAATGAGTTAGCATTGTCTAACTGTGTATTGGTTCTTTTGTTTGCAGTACTCTAGTTCCCCTGTTCCCTATCAACTCATCATTGCTTTAGTATAAAAGTCCATCTTTGGGTGTCACATAGACAGTAATTTTTAATAGAGCACTGTGATTATGGATAATAGCTTTTGTTTTGTGTTTTTTTATTTTTTGAAGGGATATTATGGTGTATTTTATTTGATTCATTCTATTACCAGAACAGTATTATTTGCTAGAAGTGTAGAAGACTTAAATTGCTTCCTGCTGAAGATCACATATGGCCCTCAGTATAGAATATCCTTGAACATAAAATAAAAATTAATTCTTAAAGTCAGATTAGTGAGCAATATCGTGATAAAAAGAATATTCAAATTGTCAATAATTTAATTTTACTTGGAGTCACAATAAAAGTCCATGGAATATGTTAGCCTGGGTTGACTAGAGGAACAAATCCAGAGGCACTCAAATAATTGTACAAGGAAGAGGTTTGTATAAAGAGCAATTGAACACTGAGAAAATATCCCAGTCCAGTCCAGACCAAGTCCGTAAGTCTGATATTGCCTCACGTCCAATACCAATATATAAAGTTCTCTTCAAACTCATTAAACATATGCAATGAGGTCGACTCCAGGAAGAACACAGGTCAGTGATTTGAAACTTCAACTCCCGTTCAGGATACTAGTAGTTCCATATGTCTTGTCAGCTATGATGTTCTCCAGGTTGTGAACTAAGAGAGAGAGAGTGTGTGTCTCCAACAGCCAACACAGAAAAACAGGAGTTCCCAGGATCCTCAGGGTAAGGCCAAGTCCACACAGAGGCCTCATTGACTATAATCCTGTTTCTTTGGCTATCATCCAATTGACAGATTAGACTCCATCCCTTTACCCTTAATCCTTTCAAGTCCCAAATTGACACCAGATTATGTAACTATCACTGGAAGCAGCAGTTAGAAAATGAAAATGCATATTTCATGGGGAAAATTTGCTGCAACATATGCCTTGGAAGGGTTTAAAATCAAGGAAACTAAAGTGGAGAAAACTTGTGACTTTGTGTTCTCACAAGAACTTGTAGCCTTGAACATCCCAGGACACAGTTCTACTCTGTCGTATAGGATTACTACACATTAGAACCATGTAGATGGGGTGAAATGAGTGTCAGCTAACCAGACAAATGCATCTTGAAAACAGAACTGCTACAGTACCCCTCAGAATCATGATTGAATTGATTTTTCCTTATTTAACTTTTGAGAAAAGTATCTGACATCAGGATAAGGGACTAATCACCATAGTTGGACATTTACTTGGTAAAGCAGGGGGTCAGCAAAAATGAGGAAGATGCTCAAAAACATGAACTGTCACAGTAGCTGCAACATAGAAACAGTTATGAGGATTGGGTAGAATGAAGCAAGATCTCCATCTGTTCTATGGTCTCTTTCAATTATAACAAACTCAAAAGCAACCGCAACGTTAAGGGGAATAAATGAGTAGCTGATACCAAGAGCTCAAGTAGAAAGAAAATGCTTTGAAAGCGGTGATGACAGCAAATGTACAAATGTGCTTCAGACAATGGATGCATATGGATTGTGATAAGAGCTGTAGAAGCCGCCAATAAAATGGTTAAAAATATATCCTAAATAAATCAGAATTCTCGCAAATGAAAAAAATAATATGAGCTGTGCAACTATATTACATGGCATTAATTTGTGTAATTCGCTAATGGAAGTGCATTTTTCGATAAATTGTCTTACATTTGAATATATTATTTGGTAATGTTTTATTTCATATGTTTTTCTAATTCATTAATTGGATTTTACTGATTTTATTTACTAATTGAATTTTAAGAAATATTTTTATATTTTGGATACCAGATTTTTATTCAGTAGGTGTTTTTCAAATATTTTCTCCCAATCTGTGACTTTTCTGTTAATTATCTTATTGGAGACATTGATAAACATTTTTTTTACTTTTAATAGAGTATACACTTTTGTGAATTATAATTTTAGTACCAAAATAAATGTTCATAGCCAATGTTGGAGGTGCACAATTTTGCCTCTGTTTCTGTGTGAGCAATTTTTGCTAATATATTAAGAGATATAAGGACTGTATCTAGATTCACTTTTTAAATGTTTTGCATGTATACAAGGGTGGGTGCAGCTATCATAGTATGCATTTATCCCTGCTTTGGGAGCATTGAGTAACTAGCTCTGAGTTAGTGCCGCCTGCAGCATTGCCTGGGAAGATTCTCTGTGATTACAGTATTTTTTCATTTTTCATTTTTCATTTTGGCTAAACCTCATTTTTCTATGATGGCCGATTTAAGAGACCAACATGCAGCTGTGAAATTGTGTTTTCTTTGCTTGGGAAAAAAGTGCCACAGACACTCTTGTGAAGTTGAATATAGGTTGCAAGCATAGTTCTATGGGAACAATTGAAGTGTACCAGTAGTTTTCTCATTTCAAAAAAGGTGAAATGTCTTTTGATGACAAATTTCATTCTGAATGGCTGACAACTTCCCAAATGCATGAAAATGTCAAGAAAATCCCTGCACTTGTGCTCAAAGGTCCACAATGAGCCATTGACCAGACTAGCTGGACTATCTTGGAGCTCAGTGTGTGCACAAATAAAAAAACCTGGTTAGTGGTAGATAGAGGACTGTGTTTTTCACAATGGTTATGCATCTGCTCACACAGCCATCTCAGTGTGCCCATTTTTGGCAAAAAGTAGCTTGCCTCTCTTCCCCCATGCACCTTTGTGGTAGTCACCTAATCTGGTATCAATTTGAGGATTAAGAGTGTAGGGCTGGAGTTTTGCCTGTCAATCTGGAGATAGCCAATGAATCCTCTGTGTGGGCATGGCCTTCTCCTGAGAATTCTGGGAAATGTGGTAATTCCTTTTTGGAGGCAGAGACATTCTCTCTCTCAGTTAACTCCCTGGGAGGCATTGCAGCTGACAAGAAACATGGAAGCATGCTGATAGACCCTGAGACGTGGAAACTGGAGGAACAATGAGGAAATTCTTCCCAGCACTGAGATGCTTCTAGTGCCACTGGATACACAAAACTCTGTACCCACTAGCTTGTGATAGTTCTGGTGTCATTGCAGGTATTTTGTGAGTCTAAAAAGGATTTATGGAGTGGTATTGGACATATGGGTTAATATCGGACCTATGACCTTGGAGTGGACTGGACTGGAATGTTTTCTCAATGTTCAATTGTTCTTGTATGTAAACCTCTTTTTTATACACATATGCGTATTTATGAATTTATCTCCAGTATACCTAGATGAACACAATCTTACTCAAATGGCCAGGCTCAGTGCTATTTCCTTTTGTTTCTGGGAATGAAGAGGGACATAAAAGGACTGGGATTTGTTGACTTAGAAGAGGTGAAGGAAAAATGAGGGAGGTGCTGTCAGCCATCTGAAATTATGAGTTAGAAGAATGTTTCTAAGAATGGAATTGCAGATTTGACTAATGCATTGTATACTAGAAAATAGTTTGAAGGCAATACGATTGCAGTTTAGAATCTAAATGCATTGCTTTGAAAAAAATCTGTTTTGGTGGTACCTGTTTACATGTCAATTTGTTCAAGAACTTGTTGCGATGACTAGCCTTTCCATTGAAATATCTTTGATTCTTTATTAAAGATCATTTAGTAACATTTGTGTAAACCTTTGGGGGGCTCTATAGTTTACTCCATTAATCTATTTTATTGCTATATTGTCTTGGTCACTCTGTTTAAGAGCAATTATCAATTTGAATCACATCGATGCTTTGACTAATTCCTCTTCATTTTGCTGTTTTTGCATGATTTTCTTTGACTGATTCCTCTTCTTATTGTTGGTTTGGGGTGTTTTGCTTTTACATAAAAACTTTAGGATTAGTTTGCTTGCATTGATAAATTGCTGGAGATTTAGTGGATGCAATAGTAAATCTATATATCTCTAGATTGGAAAGAATTTACATCCTGATAATATTAAATGTTATTATCCAGGAACATATATATCTATGCATATAGAAAGTGATAAATTAGCTGATTTTATTGTCTTCTAATTGGAAAAACATAAATGTTACACCATATAAATATGGATTAGAAAGAAAATTATACTATGGAATATTATTGAGGAAAAAGAGTTCCAATCCTAGCCATGCACAATGGGCAAAGATAGCTTTAAAATAATATTGAAATTTCAGGCATAATGTACATTAGATGCCATTGAGTCAGTTCTGACCCAAGAAGACTTCACGCACAACAGATGAAACCGTTTCTGGTTCTTTGTCATCCTCATAATTTAGCTTATGTCTGAGCCTGTTGTTTCTACAACTGTCAGTCTAGATCCAAACATGATGTGTTTCTTCAGAAACTGGTCTCTCATGACAACATGTACAAAATACATGTTTGCCATCCTTACCTTTAAGGAGGACTCTGGCTGTACTTTTTACAAGACTTTGTCTTTTTGGCTGTTCTTGATAACTTCATTGTTCTTCTCATGCATGACAATTCAAATGTATTGATTTATAAAACCAGAGGCATATAGAGACCATAGATGGACTAATGGATTTGAGGATTGCACTTAATTCTAAACTGTAATTTAAAGATAATTACTCCATAAAGTGTGGTCCTGATAGATGCTGGATCTGATGAAGAGATCACTGAAGATATGGGTACAATAAAAAACTAGACTGTTCCCAGCTATCAGAAAGAAGAGTGTCTAGAGTCTTAAAGACTGTTTTCACACAAGCAGTCATCTAAGTGAGGAATCAATTAATTCTATGTAGAAGAGGCATATTAGCCCCTGTGATCCAAGGGTTGTAAGTAATATGATCCAAAGCTAAGGAAAGGAATAGTATAATCGCGGAAGTTGTGACCACCTGCTTTACAGAGGCAATGGATGACAGTGGAAGCCCAAAATCCATTTGCGGGGCCAAATATGGATGAAGCCTCCAATGAATACCCTCTGATCATAGTTGAGGGATATGGATAACCCTATAAGCAGCCAGAGAGTACTGTAAAGTCAATGATGACTGCTGCAGTCAAGTTAAAATGATTTATATTATCACTTGATCTCCCTTTTGACTCATTTTAAAGCTATTTCAGTATAAAACAAGTGCAGGGGCAATACAGGTGGACTAAGCCCCTGGTGAATCCTATTTGACTGTGGGCCAGGGATGGGAATAGCTTTGCCATCATGAAGGATGTACTGTAAAGCAGATCTTTTTTTCAGAAACAGGCTAAAAGTTAACTCATATTATTTGATCTCTCTTATGATCCATTTAAATTTGGTCTAGCTTTTTAAATAGTTTCTGCTTTGTTTTCTACTGAGATTCTTATCTGTTTTACTTTGTTATTCTTGTTAGTTTCCTGCAAAGAAATGCTTTCCTAAATATAAAATCCAGTATGAGGAAACGTATAGGGTCTGAGTTAGTGGGCCCTTGGGGGTATGGCAGAGGAGATGAAGGACAAATGAGCTAATAATGATGAGAACAAAGAAAACATTAAAACTGAAGAAACCATCTTAACACTGGTTGTAGTGATGATAGCATAATTTATTTTGATGTAATTGAGAGACTGACTTGTGAAATATGTGAACTATATGTCAATAAAATTATTGGAAAATATAAACATGCAATATAAGCTGAAAAGTCAGCTAAAATACAGCTGGAAACACCATTCTTGTTAAGTTAAAAGGGAGAACGAAGTACTTTGAGAGCAAGCAACCCCCCCCCCCAAAATTCTTAAGAAAGCTACATTTTTTTCCTTTTAGCTGTTCCCTCATTTTCATAGATTTGAAAAAAGCACCACTGAATTAAAATTTCTCTGAATTTTAATTTGCCTGACATTCTCACACCTATAATTTATTTAGTAGAAATACGGATAATTTTTCATTTGCTTGAAAGATTATTTGCAATTTGCCTGACATCTTCACACCTACAATTAATGAGTAGATGTTTAAGTATAAATTTCCTAATATTCTAACAACTTTTAAAAACATTCAAAGGCATAAACATTTATAATCTGAAATGCCATATTTTCATAAACTGAACAATATTAAGTTCCTTTCTATCAACAAGTAAATGCCTGTCATAAGCAATTCATCATCTTGTACTAGATTTTGTTCACTTGTTCTTCATGTGAGGAATTTTTCTCAATATATAAATAGAAATTTCCTTGTCATCTATTCAAATATGTCTGTCCTGATGTTTCAATGCTAGGTAATACTTTAATTCACTCTTTATTAAACCACTCTTTATTTTTAAGATATTTATTCCCTTTCTGATATTTAAGATAGATATTGCTTTTTGATATTTTCCCTTTGCATCTTGTGCATTACATAACTGTCTTTCATTATCCACTATTATTTAAACAAGAGAGGTTTTTTCAATTTTTATTAATTGCATTAGTGTGCCATTGAGACAAACATTTGTATAGAACCAGGTACTCAGTTCACATGTATCATGACTTTTGAATGAATTACATTAAAAAACAAAGCTATCCCCATGAAAAAGTTGTAAAATCATCTAAAGTGTCTAAGCAAAGAAGCACAATATTTGTAACTCAAAACCACTCACTGCCTTTGAGTCAATTTTGACTTATGGGGATCATATGTATAGGATCAGTTTGAATATATGGTATGTGCCAGATGATTGCTATTTTTATTACAAAATTAGTAAGTATTTCAGTAAGCATGTCAATGATTTAAAAAAATGACATGTGAGCAAGAACTAATGCACAAGATGCACTGAAGGCATCAGCAAAAAACACAGCTCAAGAAACTGACAGAATACAAAATAAAATGTGTCAACATGCTAGGAGGACTCCTTAGTCTATGCTAAGAAATTTGAGAGACAAATTACTAAGTTATCTTAGTAACCAATGGTATTTGTAAGCTTTCCAATGAAATGTAGAAATTATCAAGGAAGATAATTATTTTTATAGACAAATAATAATTTGATGATGATCATTCAATCACAGTTGCAGGAGTATATCCACAAGATTCTGTCAGAAATTCAAACTGGATTTGGAAGAGGACATGGAACAGGGATATTGCAGACGTTAGAGGGAGTCTAGCCATAAGCAGGGCATGCAAGAAGAATGCTCACTTGTGTTCTGCTGCCTGTATGCAAAGGCATTTGATAGTGCAGAGCATGATCAACTATCAACCACATTGAGAAGAAAGGGGATCCCCAAACACCTAATATTGCTCGAGTGTGCTCAGCAGAACCGCCAGAGTTATTTTTGACATTTTCTCTTCATCTATTTTTCGTTATTTTTCCCACATGCTTTAGCTACACTTAGAATTTAGCATACATTTAAGAGTCTCTTCTGACATTCATTTTGAAGTCAAACAAATAAGGGCACATTGCATGATTGAAAACAAGGGATGAGCACGTAGTTTAAAATCAAGAATGGTGTGTGACAGAGTTTGGGTGTTTGTTTGTTGGTTTTTAAATCTTCTCATCACACTAATCCCATCGATTTGCCTAGAAAGTAATCAGAGAAGATAGGTTATAAGAAGAGGAATGTGGCATCAGAATTGGAGAGGCTTGCTAACAACCTGTGATATGCAGATGGCACACTCTTGCTTGCTGACAATGAGGAATTGAAGAATGTGCTGGTGACGATCAAGGATTACAGCCTTCAGTATTGATTACTACTCAATATAAAGCAAACCACAATTCTCACAAGTGGACCTATTGCTAGCGTCATGATTCATGGAGAAAAAGGTTGAAGTTGCCAAGGATTTCATCTTATGCATGGAAGCAGCATTCAAGAAAATTAAAAAGATAAAAAGAATTGCATTATATAAATCTGCCACATAAAAAAATCCAAGTCCATCTACTGTGACATAAAATGATTCTATTCTGTCCCTAATCTTATGTCCCAGGAAAATTGGTGCTACCATTACTCCCCATAAAAGTACTAATAATGTCAAATATTGGGGGGAATATAATAAGAAGACTTTCAAAGACTATTGGCATGAAAGTAAATTGTTTGAAGTCTTGAAAAAATAAAACAATGCCACAGTACGTATCAACATTATATATGCCACAGTATATTTTAACAGTATAAATAAATATGTCTATTTCTAATTTAATAAGTTATTATCCCAATTTATGTCTGAAAGAGTTCTCAGGTAGATTATAAAGATTATTTAATTCTGTTTTAGTTATAAACATACACACAAACTTATTAATTTACATAAACATAAATTTATTTATCTTAAAATAACCAAATAATCTTGCTATCTAACTTGTATAGATCACATAGCAATCTAATATATATATATATTTCCCAAAATTAGTTAGTCTCATGAGAAGCAATAGCCTCACATTTCTACCACAGAGCAGCTTGTGGAGTTTAATAGATGATTGTTCAGTTTTCAGGAATTTTTTTCTACCACAAAAATGCATATTCTTATTTTTTGAGAATCACATAGGAGGTCCTAAGGCAATTTCATTTCAAAATCTTATCCAATCATCCATATGACCTAATACTGTTTATCGTACTTCTTTTTGCTCCTAAAACTCCAAGAACATTTCTAAGGAACATATATTGAGACCCTCAACTATGCACAAAGAGCCATTTCAAAATGATGTTGTGATTTCCTATAAATCAAATACATATTATTCTTTAGCAAAACATTATGGAAATCAAAAATGAGCAAAGTATTGGTTATACAGAATACTATTATAAAATCGTGAGCTTCGTTTCTATGACCAGGACTGCATTTCACGAGTAGTTTTCCTTCATCTTTGTATTCAACTTTTTTTCATTTTAGCTGCAATTATCAATGCAGCTTGATTGCATATTTGATCAATTTCTAATTAAACATACAGGTTGAGTTCTTCAGTTTCTACATCCCTCATTTTAGGGGCTAGTGTATAAATGTGAATAACAGTTGTAGTGAATGAATTTCCTTGGATGTGGTTACACATTATGCTACCATACACAGCATTACTCTTAAAGAAAAATATCAACGTGTCCTCTTTGAGGATCAAGGCAACATCATCTCTCTTGATTTTGAAATTCCCTGCATAGTAAACTATATGGTATTTAGTTATGCAGAACACCAAATATTAATCTATATGTATTGCCTTTCAGTTTTGAATACTTTCAATATTCCTAAAATCACTTCACACATTCCAAGTTCCAATTATTAATTGATGATTTCAGCAGCTCCTTCTCCTTGTCTCATATCCCACCAGGAAATGTATGTCCCTAATCTGCACTCCAGCAGACTTTGCTCCGTCCCTCTCATTATGATCAATTCTACTCTGAGAAGACAGCTCTTCCTCAGTCAGATTCTGAGTGCCTTCTAAGCTTCCAGCTCCCTCTTTGACATTATCTCTTATGGTGTTTTGCTACTTACCATCCATTAGTTTTCCAGTAACTGACAATGCTTTGATATTAGCCATAGGTGTTTCAGTGGCTAATTCCTCTGAAGTAGACAGCCTATTATGTTGTGATAGCATTTTATTGGTTTGGAAACTCTGATGAAACTTGTTCACTTATTATAACCCTATGGGTATTTGAAATACCAGTGACATCACTGTCAAGATCACAGCACACAAACTACCAGAGTATGATCAATTAAAAGACAAATACCAGGCTATAATTTTATATAATATTATACCTTGTTTATAATAGTGAGAGATAAAATTAAATATAAATTGACTAGTTACAATACTTGAAAATATAGAAAAATATATAAATATGGGTAGAATCTATCTTTTATTTTCTTCTACTAATTTTGTGCTGCTCTTGTGAAATTATTTTAATTGACTTCTCTTTTTCCTCTTCTGAAATCAATATATTATCTAGTCATTGTTTCATATGTAATGTTCAGGAGGGAAAATTCATTCTAGTTTCAACCTTTCAGAGCCTCTGACTTTCTCCCTTTGATAAATGGTACAGGCTATCTATTTCAATAAAATTAGTTTCAAGCTCTTCTTAAATCTTTATTCTCTTGATATATCACATCCTATATGAACTGCAAACTTGTTATTGTTGGCAGATAATTGCATTATATTTTCACTTGACAATAATGAGGCATTATAAAATCCTTGATTTTGCCCCATCTGCAGCTATAAGAGGCGTCCTTGTAGTGTAATGAATTAAACTGAAGGCTTCTGACCAAGAAGTTTTGATTCTGTACAAGTGAATAATTAAGAGACTGAGATATGGAGCTAGCCTATATTGGCCCAGTATCTGTTTCTCAGCAGGGCTTATAAATATTGGCATCAGGGGATAATCATTGTCAATATTTTCCGCAGATTGCTATGCCCCGGGTAGATGCTCAATAAGACTCTCCACCAAAAATTAAGGCAGTTTTGAAAGGGATTCAGAATAAAAGAAAACACACAGCTAGTGATGAGTTCCAGGCCTAATCTACACCCTAACTTGAACTTAAGAACAATACATTTGTATACATCTTGGCCACTTTCAGTAGTCACCCCCAGAAATAGTAACACAGAAGATATGAGTGCTATAGCAAAGTGGGTTGAAGAAAACCACAGTTCTCTGATAAAATAGCATCTGGAGACTTAAAAGTCTGTTTCCAATGGGGTCGCCATCTAATTGAGATGTCAACCAAGTACATATGGAAAAAGCACATCAACATCATGCCCCAAAGACTTGTAAGTGATTATATGACGTGGAAGGAGGGAAGAGTGTCAGAGTCTAAATTGTGACACTCTGGTTTGCAGAAGGTTGTGGATAACAGTGGGGATCCCATACATTTGTGGGAACTACATAAGTAACAAATCTCTAGCTATTTTCCTCTAAACTTAAGAGAGGGATGGACAAAAAGCAACTATACTCCAGTGCACCAAAAAAGTTGCAATGGAGAGATGACTGCGAAGACCAACATGAGAAATATGACTTAAATGGTGAAAACACTTTCAATTCCCAAACTCCTCCAAACCTCCAGTGCATGTTAGACCTGCTCTGGTACCCAACATTTTTTGTATTTTTTTTTCAGTTATTCATATTAGGGTTTATCTCAGATGTGCTACATTATTGGAGATGATCTTCTTGAATTTTTGTTTTATGTTTACTTGATTTGTTTCTCAGTATATGAAACTAAAGATTGAAGAATCTATAAATACCAACTGCATATGTCAAAATAAGATTCTGTGGGGCACAGTGGTGAGGGAGATTGGTAAATGGAGGTGATATCAAGAATTTGGGGAAGAAAAATAATTACTAGAAACTGATTTTAATAGCAATTATACAATACTGTATGATGTCATTGAACTATAGAATGACATGATATCTGTATTAACTCCCAATGAGATGGTTTTGGGGTGGGGGGAAGTAGGTAGCTTAAACCTGCAAGTCACTCTATGGAAATAAGATGAGGCAATATGCTAAGATGAGGCAATCTGGTTCCATAAAGATTTGTAATTTCAAAACCCTTTGAAAGGCTTTTTAGGGACTTCTAGGAAGATGACAACTATCAGGACTCTGAAGAAATCAGCAAAAGAGGGTAGTGAAGAGGGAAATTTCACACTGCTGAGTCTCAGGCACAGATCCACTAGGTTTTGAGGAATTGGGGGATTTTGACTTGCCACAGTGTAGGCTGGCTAGGGTTTGACTTTAGCCCTCTTACTGTCTCAGCTGGAGCCAGGATCATTTGAAGCTGGCCAAGGGTTTTATCTCAACACAGCCACTCTTGAAACCACCTTCAGGCAGGGATGAAACCCCTCCAGCTTCATGATCAGGAATAGGAGTTCAGTTATAGTGTTACTTTTGTTTCTCTCTTTGCTCTCTCTCCCAAAACAGTCTCAGTAGGCATTGTTTGTTAGTTTGTTCTCTTTTTCTTCCTTTTCTCTTCCCTTTTCTCTCACATCCACTGCTGACTTCCAGACCACATCACTAAGCCAAGGGCAATTACACTTGCTCTTCAGCCACTGCAAATAACCTAAGGCTGGGGAAAGTCTGCCCACCCTCTACCAGGTGATATCCCATTCAAATAGTTCTGGGTGAAATACCACCCACATTCTTCTGGGGGATATTCTACTTGCCCATCCTCTTCAGTGCCTAACACATGCTGAAGGGAAATCCAGTACACCTTCTTTGAGGTAATTCGTGGCTGGGAGAACTCCTACCTATTCTCTGTGGTCCCATGTGACAGAAACAACTTCCTCCCACCTGCTGTAGTGCCTCACATGAGCCTAAGGAAGCTTGGCCAACACTTGCAAACATACCCCACTGTGTGAGAGACTCTGCCCGACTTCTGTAGTGATCTACCTGACCAGGGCAATTCTACTCATCATTCACAGTGCCATACTCCAAAGTGGGCAACACATGAGCCTTCTGTAGCACTCCCATTGTAACAGGCAACTAAGCATGTCCTCTGCAGTGCCACAAGTTGCTGTGAGCCATACCATCATGGCATCTTGTGAGATCACTCAGTGAAACACCATCCTCATGTGTTCACAACCATCCACTCAGCTTCCTCTGAGAGGACCATCCAACTTGGCTTCCAAATAACAGAATAATGGTTGACTAGGGAAAGGGTGAAACCAAAAGAAGATGAAGTGGTAGGCCAATTGCACGGTGCATTTAATTTGAAATGCAGGTAGTTCAAAGAAATATTCATACGTGTCTCCCAGAGAAAACTTGTGCTCTTTAACACCTTGGAAAATGACACCTGGCTCCTCTGAAACAGCACAATCCAAACAGCAATCAGTCCCACTGACCTCAACAACAGAACAGGAGAAACAAAAGACAAAGGCAAAAGATGTTCTGGACCTAATGATATGCATACAAGAAGCAGGCATTGATTTGGCACAGATAGAAAATTTCAGAACTCTGCTTGGAGTCATATGGGATATGAGGAAAACAGTACAGAAAAGGGATGAAATGATATAGCAGATAAAAATCATACACCAAAGGGGAATTACACGGCTTAGGGAAGATATAACAAAAAAGTAGCAAGCTCACAAACTGTGTCAATTGACTGTAGGAGGGAGAGAACTGCACCAGCAACCTATAGAACAGCCAAGCAGACTTAACAAACATAAACAAAAATCTAATAAGATCATCAAAGAAGCTGAAGAAAACCTAAGAACTATGTATGTCTGATGAAATGAAGAGGGGTAACATCAGAACAATTGGATTATCAGAAGAGACAGCAAAGAAGTCCTCTGTAAAAAAAGTGAGAAAATTCTGTAAGAAAAACAATCCAAGCATAATGAATGAAAACAAGGCTATCATTAAGGAGGCTGAAAGAGTACCATGTAGAATGAATTCCAAGAAGTCACCAAGGCATATAATAGTTAAACTATTCAACTATGAGGAGAAAGGAGAAAATTATAAGATCAGCTAGGGAAGATCAAGCAACCTCTGAGAAAGATAGATCACAGGGAAAGAAATTCCACAAGGAAGCTGGAGATCTAAATAATACAATTAGTTAACTTATCCTGATAGATATTTATAGATCTCTACATCTAAATACATACACACACACACACACACACACACAAAAGACCCACATTCTTTTCAAGTCTACATGGCACATATTCAAAGATAGACAACTATCTTTGCTGAGGCATAGGAAAAATCTACATAAATGTAAGCACGTTGATATCATACAGACCTCTCTCTGATCACTGTGCCATAAGACTGGAAAGCAATAAAAGGAAAATGAAGGAAGCAAGGGCAAACACTTTGAGGATAAATAATTCTCTAGTACAAAAGGAGTGTATACACAGCCAAGGCAATTATCAGAGGAAGGTTCATAGTAACATATGCACACCTGACAAAGGAAGAGAATCTCATAATTTATATACTGGTACAAAATTTACAGCAACTAGAGCAAAGTCAACAGGGATATCTTACTAATAGCAAAAGAAAAGAAACAATAAGATCAAGACTGAAATTCAATAGAGAGAAAATAAGAAACATGGAAAAATTTCTCCTAAAAGTTGGTTCTTTGAAGGAATAAACAGAATCAACAGACCACTGGCCAACCTAACCAATAAAAGAACAAATGTCAATAGCAAGAATAAGGGATGAAATAAGGGACGTTACAGTTAACCCTAACAAAATAAAGAAAGATAATTACACAGCACTGCAAAAGATTGTGCTTCAATTAATTCAACAGCTTGGAAGACAGGGACAAATTCTTGGGAAAACAATCCCTTCCTGGACTAGCCCTGATGGATGTCAAGAATTTCAACAGTACCACAACAATAGAAGAAACAGACAAGGTTATCAAGGGATTACTAACAAAAAAAAGTCCTGAGATCAGATGGCTTTACAGGGAATTCTATGATTCCCTCAGTGAAAAACTTATACCAATCCTACAGAAATATTCCTAGAACACAGAAGAAGATGGCAAACTCCTGAACTGGTTCTATGAAACTAGTATAACTCTAATACTGAAACTGGACAGGGATACCACAAGAATCAAGGTCTACAGACCAGAATTACAAGCGATCACTGATGCAAAAATTCTAAACAAAATACTGGCCAAGATTATTCAAAAACATATAAAAAATAATAGTTCACCATGACCAATTGAGATTCATACCAGGGATACAGTGATACTTTGACATATAAAAGATCATTAGTATTATTCTCTACATTAACATGAAAAATTATAAGAACCACATGATAATATCTATATTTGTGGAAAAATATTTTATAACATCCAAAACCAGTTCCTGTTTGACACTCAAGAAGATAGGAATGAAAGGAAAATTCTTCAAGTTAATACAAGCTATATATGAAAAACCAACAAACAAAGTGGTAGTCAATGGAGAAAAGAGAAAAACAATCCCCTCAAAAAGGAGACCAGACAAAGATGCCCCTTGTCCCCACTCTTTTATTGAAGAAAAGACATCAATGTTATTCATCTGGGGAAGGAAGAGGAGAAGCTTTCACTATTCACAGATGGTATAATTTTATATGTGGAAAATCCCAAAAGCTCCACACAGGAAATATTGGAAGCAATAGAGGAATATAGTATAGTAGCAGTAAACAAGGTCAACAAACAAGAAGTCTATCAGACAGTTATACACATCAGACAAGACCACAGAAGAGGAGATCAAAAAGGTGCTACCTGTCACAAAAGTCAAGCAGAAATTGAAATATCAGGTATATATCCAATAAGTTGTGCTGAAAAAAAAATGGCTTTCTTCCTGTAGAAAGCATGAGCAAGACTCTATGGTCTTTTCACTCCATGGACAAGAATAAACTTCAGGTGGATCACAGACCTCGAGGTAAAACCCCAAATGTTAGGGCCATCCATGAAGCAATTGGGATCAACCTGAGACCTTTGGTACAGAAGTACATAGGCTATCAGAAATGGGAAAGGACACAAATACAGAAGAGTCACAAGTTGATAAGTGGGATATACTGAAGATACAATACCTGTGTACATTGAAAGAATTCATCAAAAGATTAATAAGAGAGCCCACAGACTAGGAAAACATCTTTAGCAATGACACATCAGAAAAGGTCTAATTTCTAAAATCTACAATATTCTGCTAGCTTCCAAAAATGTAATTCTTGGCTAATTGTCCATTGAGGAGATGGGCATAGGACCTAAACAGAAGTTTCGTGTGGGCAGAAAGAAGAATGGCCAACAAACATATGAAAAAATGTTCCCTATCATTACCCATATAAGAAATGTAAGTTAAAACAACAATGAGATACCACCTAAGATACCTCAAAGATAGATCAATTCAAAAAATCATGAAGTAATAAGTGTTGGAGGTGTTATGGTGAAATAGAAACTCTCATCCATTGCTGAGAGACCTGTAGGTATGTACACTCACTATGAAAATAGATTTGGTGATAACTAAAATATATGGTAATTGTGGTACCACATGAATCAGAAACCTCCCTAGTTGGAATATACTCAGAAGGGCCAAGAAACAGACCACAACCAGATATCTGTGCTCCAGTGTTCATTGTGGCACAGTTCACAATCACAAAAGGTTGAAAACAACCCAAATTTCCATCAAGTGACAAATGGATTAAAAAGCTGTGGTATAGGTATACAATGGAGAGCTGTGGATCTCTAAAAAGCAGTGATGAACACATGAAACATATTGCCACATGGAAAGAACTGGAGGAAATTAGGCTAAGTGAAATAAGCCAAGCACAAAAGGCAAGTACAAAAAGAGTCTGCTGAGGTAAGCTTAGAAAATGCAAGAGGGGCTTAGGGAAAAAGCTACTATATACAAGCATTCCTGAGGTGAGTTTCAGGTAGTATGCCAGGGGACAGACCAAGTGCAAGAATACAAAGAGCAGTCACTAAAAAGTAGGGGGTGGGAGAAAAAAAAGATATGGGTAGCAAGGGAACAGCCCGCCCAAGGAGAGGGTATTACTTATATTTTCACAGGGAAAGAGGGATCAGATTTCAACGTGGTGCTACAAGATGAGAATGCAACTTACTTGCATGAAGCAGGGAACCAGTTGAGAGGTCTTAGTGGCCAGGCCCAAGCCCAACTACATGGACAGCTTCCCCTTCCCCCACAACAATTTATTTCAGAGGCTAGCACTGAAGCTACAGCTTGGGGAGAAGGACATGATTTCTTAGAGTACATGTAAGCAAATGAAGAGGGAGGAAGAGAGAGTGGAGCACATGCTGGCCCATCAACCTTGAGGACAATATACCTGCTCAAAGCAGTCAATGCATAGAAAAGACCATATGATCAGACTCACTATGAGACATGGCATTCCTCACTGACCCATAGCCTTAAGGTGGACAACTCTGAAGGCACAGTGCCAGAATTATACCCAATCTGACCCCACTACACTAAGGCAAAACACTAAGGGGGTGGCAGGAGAGCAGCAAGGGGAGCAAAGCAAGGAAGACCTGAGGGAATACCAAAATAGACTTTGGGGCCTAGGTGTGGCACTGCGTAAGATTGGACCGGATAACACTCTTAAAGATCAACAAACAGACCTTGGACTTTTTCTAGGCTTTTCTTTTTTTGTGTGATTGTTTTGTGGTTGTTGTTTTGTTTTCTTTTGTTGCTTTGTTTTGCTCTGTCTTGTTTTGCACATTTTATTTACTTGCAGGTCTTTCTAAATAAGATGAGCAGTATAAAAAAAAACATCTGGGGGAGAGAACAATTGGGACCAATGGTTCTGTGAGGATATGAGAGATAAAGTGGGGTAAATGAAATGTGTGTTAATAAATCCAGGGACAAGGGAACAACAGGTGATCCAGAATTGATGGCAAGGAGGATGTAGGCTTGAGAGGGCTTGATTAAGGGCAATGGAACTGAGAGGAATTACTGAAAACCAAATGAAGGCTGAACATGATAGCAGAACAAGAGGAAATGAAAAGGAAATAGAGGAAAGAAATAAGAGCAAAGAATATTTATAAAGGTCTAAATATAGTCTTATACATGGTAGACATATTTTTATATGAAAATGGGGAAATAGATCAATGTGCATTTATTTATAGATTTAGCATTAAGGTAGAAGATCGACATTGGGCCTCTATTGAAGTACTCCTTCCATGCAAGAACACTGTTCTATTAAACTGGCCCTCCATGATGCTCACCTTCCCAACAAGATAGCTGAAAAGGTTGCATAAGCAAATGTGGTGAAGACAGCTGATGGTGCCCAGCTATTAAAATATATAGCATCTGAGGTCTTAAATGCTTGAAAGCAAAAAATTTGCCATCTAGCTGAGAAGCAACAAAGCCCACACATAAGAAGCACATGAGTCTGTGTAATCAGGAGTTGTTGAAGGGATCAGGTATCAGACATCAAAGAACAAAAAACCATATCTTTGTGAATGAGGGGTGTGCAGAATGGAGATCCAAAACTCACCTGTAGACAACTGGACATCCTCTTACAAAAAAAGTCACAGGGAAAAGTCATGGTACAGTATAGCAATTCTGAGACATACTACTTTCCTCTAGTTCTTTAGGGCTTCCTCCCCCGCCCCTCACATGTACACATGCTACACACACACACACACACACACACACCCTCCCTCACTGTCGTGATCTCAAGACTTCCTTGCGAATCTGGCTATACCAGAGGATGCACATTCGTATAGATAAGAATTGGAAACACAGGGACTCCAGGACAGGTAAACCCCTCCAGACCAATAATGAGCATAGTGATAACAGGAGCGGAAAGGAAAGGTGGGGTAGAAAGGGGAACCAATTATAAGAATCTACATATAACTCCTTCCCAGGTATTTGGACAACAGAAAATGGGTAAAGCAAGATGCTGGACAGTGTAAGACATGAAAAAAACAATATTAATTTATCAATTTTGAAGGTTTCATGTGTGAGGAGATGTGGAGAGAAAGAGGGCAATGAGGAGCTGATATCAAGGGCTCAAATAGAAAGTAAATGTTTTGAGAATGATGATGGCAACAAATGTACCAAAGTGTTTGATACATGAATGGATATATGCATTGTGACAAAAGTTATATGAGCCCCCAATAAAATGATTTTAAAAAGAAAAAATGCTTGGTGAGTAAATATGATATTCTCTAAAAAGAGAGAGAAAGATTTGTTGAACTTTTTAGCTCCCACTTAACCATAGTCCTAATCTAAGAACAGCTTTTTTATATGATTCAACCTGACCTGATACTTGCTGTCTTGCATGGATCATTGGAGATATGGGCTTTATTGCAAAATATTGTGAGGAAATTAGATAGTGGTCTTGCTCTCAGAAAGAACTGTGTCTGCAGTCTTAAAGTTTTGTCTTCAAGCAAGCATCCTTCTAATTGAGATAACTCCACGTGGAAGAAGTACACCAGTCTATACGGTCCCATGATTACAAAGAATGAAGCTAAAGACCAGTGGAGGGAATGAAAAAAGAGCTTAAATTTTGAGCACACTCTCTCAGAAGATGATGGAAGACATTGAAACCCCTAGAGTCATTTAGAGTCACCACATGAAGGAAACCTCTGCAGAATTCTATCTGACCATGATGGTAATGTGAATAACATTACTTTTACATGTTATTTTTTTTCAATTGATCTAGAAGATTTGAAAAGTGGATCAAGGCTGAATTTGTAAGGTCAAAATTTAACACATTATTATTCTCATTTTAAATTTCTTCTAGATTTTAATAATCTCTGTACAGGTTTTTCTTTTTTATTTTGTTGTTTTGATTATATTTTGGGGGTTTGGGGTGTGCTTTTGTATGTTTTCTTTATATGAAATCAAGAAAGTTAAATCTAAAGAGACAGTGACAAAGCTAATAATTTCTTGACTTATTGCAGGGAGGTTGAGGGGAAATGCGGAGCTAATAATTACAAGAGAGAAATATGTTATAAAATTGATTGTGATGCTTATTATGAAACTCTTTTTAGTATATTTAAACTATTGAATTATATTGTCAATAAAACTGTCAAAACATTTTAAAATAAGAAACCCTATTAGCAGTTCCATTTTGTCCAACAGAGTTATTATTAGTCATAATTAACTAAAACATAGTGAGTTAGATGGCCATATGTTTACTTCCACATTTTTAGAAATATATTCCTTTCCTGTGGTAATAAATGTCAGTTATCTCAGCCAGTATTATACTTTTAAATTCTTGTTTTCATATATTGAAGGTGAAGTATTAATGTAAAATCCAAAACAATTACTTTAATATCACTGGTAGAACTATTTTATCTTTTGGTATTAAAACATCTACACCATCAAAGTGAAAACTTCTAGAGCAATAGAAGATAAATCTTTTGATAATGTTTCATTAGACTTAATGATGAGGCATATTATACCAACTGTCACATATTGATTTTTTGTACCTGTTTAGTGATTCTGGGTGGGGGGGAGGAAATTGAATTGCTTGTTTTTCTTTTAGAATATAAAAATGCATGACTTAAAACAACCCACCCTCTTTTCAATGAAATGCTCTGTCATAAACCACGACTGATTTTACAAAAGCCTACCAAAATATCCTTCCTAAAAGCTCAGGGGCATTTTATAATGCATATATATCATTAGCCTCTTTCTTTAGTTCTTTTGGCAAAACAAATGCCTTGCTTGAAGCATTCTTGAATGAAGGTCAATGGCACTGCCATAGATGCTGTATTAATGGTGATTTAGAAGGCCCACAATAAGTAGATAATTAAGAATATGCTTTCTTTCACTGATGATGACTTGCTACTCACTTCACAATTGAATGCATATAATGTTATTTTTTAAAATGATATAATGCTGGCTATATGATCTATGATATTCTTGTTTATGTTTTCAAATAGGCTATCAAGATTGCTGTCTTCTACTGTTATATTGGGCAAACATCATTAACAGTAACCATAGCAGCCTTGGTAGAGTGAATATTATAATTTTTTGTTAATCCCCTGCATAGACTGAGAGTCATGGTGTCACAGTGCTTAAAACCACTCATCAGATAAACAAAAGGACAGTAGTTCAAAATAACCACGTCATGGGACGAAATATTGTAGTCACTATGAGGTAGTTCTTCTCTGCTAGATAGAGTGGCTATGAGTCAGAATCTAATAGGACAGGAAACAGCACGTATATATTTATATTTCTGTTTTCACTCAAGCAATAGAAATGATGAAGAACTAGGCAAAATGATGGAATCAATATGGCAAGCTATCAAGTCCTATGCGATTACTAATAATGGCTCCGGTTTTACTGGGTGGCTACTTGAGGTTGTAAGACTCTCCTCTCTTAGCTAAGGATCAGCATTCAGAGCAGATTCTGAGAAGATATTTGAATGGAGTGAGGGGTTTATTAAAGGTTTACTTCAGAATGGAGTACTGCAGGGCCTTTCACGGACTTGAAGGAAGAGTCAAGTTTTTAATCCAACATTCCTGAGGTTCTCCTGCCTTGGGATTGGCTTGCTGCCATGTATCACCCCTTTCCAGGAGGGTGTCCCTCAGAATTAAATCTGACCACCAGAAGTTGAAATCGTGGGTCAATGCAACCGTACAGGAGGAATTACTGTCCTGCCTGCCCGGTCCACACCCTGTCACTGTGTCCTACTCTCTTAATAAGGAAAATAGGTCTTCCCTGCCCTCCCTTTCTAGTGCAAGAGAGGGAAAACATGCCTTCACTTCCCTTTGGGGCTAAGAATTCTTTCCATCATCAATTTCTTGAGACTCCAATTTATTGCATATTGAAACTATCTAAGATAAGATCTGTAATAGTCATGTAGTCAGCAGATATAGAACAGTCTCTCCAAATAAAATAATTTTAAAATGTGGAGAAAAAATAAAAGCCTGTGTCCTACATTTATGCAGGAAAGCAGCACCTTGTATCAGAAACATAACTTTTCTTCAGTGAGAGGAAGCCAGTGCAAGAAAACCCCACACAAAGCTGCAGACATTTGAGAGGTTGTTTACAGAGATGTGTAGTCCCCCAGCTATGTTGTGAGCCTTGGTAGAGAGAGAAGAAAAGAACTAAGTGATTCATTGTTCCTACACTCTCTACAGAACAGGAGAACAGTGATACTTCTTACCCGCACATTGAAGATGTTGAGCCTGAACTAGGGGGAGAGTCGCTAGTTCTGACCGGCTCTGATGTGGAGCTATGCAGGATGCTGCCCACCGATTGGTGTCCTTTTAGATAGGGATCAGCTGTGGGCTCTTCTTCAATGACTTGAACTGGCTCCACAGAAAACAGACGCTCCCTTTCCCAAGCGTACCTGGAGGATAAACCCACCCTAGGAAAGGAGAAGACTAATAGAACCTGCAGCAGGGCAAATTGGTGTGGGAGCATTTGAGTCTGTTCCCCACAACCTCAGATTTTCAAGTGACATGGTCCATCTGTCAGTTCTTAGGGGATTAATTTAAAGAAAAGCTGGGCCCTGATCTGATGATCAGTTAACAAAGTCAACTCAGATGGGCAAGCAAGACACATTGCCTTCACTCGCCCTTTGTGACTGCTGTATGGGTCTTGACTTACCTCTCTTGAACAATATGAGTCAACTTGAAAATTAGACCTTGATGAGGACAGTTTTTTGTTTTGTTTTGTTTTAAATTGTTTCATTCCATCCTCCTCTGCTTGGAATAGTCTATTGCTATAAGACCTGGCCACCCTTCACTCTTCAAGAACTGCAAC
The DNA here is from genome assembly GCA_004026705.1 of Nesogale talazaci. Classification (NCBI taxonomy): domain Eukaryota; kingdom Metazoa; phylum Chordata; class Mammalia; order Afrosoricida; family Tenrecidae; genus Nesogale; species Nesogale talazaci. Next base: position 60,769 of record PVJH01002442.1, on the reverse strand, counting down.
AACTATTGATCTTTATAGACACAAAATGCAAACAATATATCACAGAAACAGAAGTGAATGTGCATGCTCAGGATAAATCAAGAAAAGATGACACAGGAGAGTGGGGTATATCAAACTTTAGAACCTGGAGCAATCTAAGATGAGGATAGAGTTTTGAATATTTCTATGAAGCAGTTCAGAGGCACGATCTTAAGCTAATTTAAATGAATGGGAAAATATGACAGAAATACAGAAAATGGCAGAATAAAAGATAGAAAAGCTCACACATGCATTACTATAACAATTTGACAAAAAAGACAGAAAAACTCAGTAATGCCTTACAATAGCTATTTGACAAAATAAATGAAAACTTGGAATATTTCAACACTCCAAATAGTAATTCAGAGATGAACACCACCGAGCAACACTTTGAGAGAGGAATCAGCAAGAACTACAACAGTGGATGCATGAATTGATAATCTCAAAAACTAATCTCATGAGTCCACAATAAAAAAGATCAAACCCAATTCCAGCAGTGGGGCTGGGCCTCCTACTCCCACCACCAGAGAGCAGTGATGCCCCCCCCAAAAAAAAATCAAACCATAAAAAAGACCAAAAAAGTTGAAATTTATTATGAATAAAGAAATCAGTAACATTATGAAAGCATATAAAAAAGTACAGCAATAAAAACATATCTATCAAAAACAAAATTGAGTATAAACGAATTAAGCTTCAAAGGTCAGAGACAGAAAATAGAATGAAATAGAAAACATGCAGCATTAATATGCTGCATACCCGATACTCACCTCAGATATAAAGACAAGAACAGACTTAAAATGAGAAGATAAAAAATGTAACAAAAAATGAAACAACCTAATGGTGTTTGAAAAGCAACAATAAAATATTGATTTCTGACACATTGACATCAAAGTAAAATCCATCATGTCAATAAAAGAAGGTCTTATATGATTATGAAAGACACAAAAGAACAGAGAACACAGCCATAATGAAAATCTATGTACTCAGGAAAAATGTTCACAATCTATTCATCAAACTCATACAGAGCTGAGGAGACAAATGGTAATCATAAAATAATGGTAGGATAGTTTAATATATCATTCTCAAATAAAGATATCAAGGGGGGACGAATCTAACAAAATATATGAGCTAAATAGCACAATTAATCAAATTGATCTTTTATACACATGCAATATACTTAGCCCAATAAAAGTACGACATTTTCCAGAGCTCATGGAATGTACCCAAGAAAAAATCATATATCAGAACATGAAACAAGCATCAATAAATTTAAAGCATCAAGATATTTCAAATTTCTTTTTTTAGATCATAATGCTATGAAATGAGAAATCAACAACATGAAAGTCAGAAAAAAAAATTGCATGCCATTGAATACCAGACACCAGAATAAAGGAAGTAATAATCATTGGAACAGAAATGACTGGATAAGAATAAATTTTAAAAATTGAAAAATCAGCAAGTCATGAAGTTTATTCTTCAAATGGATTAACAAAATTGATAAACCACAGGCCAGACTAACAAAGAAAAAAAGCAAATATTACAATTAGAAATTATATAGGTAATTCCACTAGACACAAACAAAAGAAATGATTAATTATATAATATCATGAAAATTATATTACAGTAAATTAAAAACCTAAACAGATAGATTTGAAAACACTAACTACCTACCTAAATTTACCCAAATTGATGTGGAAACTTAAGAGACCTATAACACAAAAAAAACAGATCTGGTCTTAAAATAAACCCAACATCTGTGTTGCACTTATTGTGTACCTCCCTGGGTTTGTTCCTCCCTCCTCCCCTTACCCTACTTCTTGGACCAACTGCTATGGTATAGGAGTTTTCTCTTTTATACTCACCATGCCCCAAATATTTTCTATGTGAGCCCTTGGTGTAAGCTCCTTTTCCCCCTTTTCTTTAATTCTTCTTCTTTTTTTTTAATTCTAGCTCTCCATATTTCCCCTCCCCAATCCTCTTCCCCCAGGACCTCCTAATATTTTATAAATTGTTATTACCTTTTCATATTGTACACTGTCCAATAGGTGCAGACAACAGGGGTTTGGGTGAAGGGACACATTGGACAGTGATTAGCCTTCTTAAAATCCAGAAATAATTGGAAAATTAATTATTGCAGATGCAGAATTAAAATTAGACTAATATCCTACATCTTTCCTTATAACCTTATCTCTCTTTTGGCTCATATTAGATTTGTTCTAGTGTTACCTATTCTCTGCTTTCTTTTTGATAGTTTTTAAAATCTGTTTTCCTTAGTTATCAAATATTATTATGTATTTGAAATTATACATAACTTCATAATGATAAATAATGAAAAATAACAAATTTTATTATGTACATGTATATGTATATTTTCAAATGTTATTATGTATATAGGTAAATCTATAGAGACAGTAATTTGGACTAATGCTTATTGGGGTTATGGCAGTGAAAGTTGACCAGTTAGTAAGCAGGACAAAACAAGAACCAATGCTTTTGAATTATGGTGCTGAAAAATAATACTAAATATGCAACAGACTGCTAGAAGAATGCATAGTTTTGTGCTAAAAATTCATGATCTACATGATATTTCACTAAGATTAGAGTGGAACTGGGATATAGAGTGTAGCACATTCTTCTTGCTCATGCATTCTAATATCTGCAGATGTTTAATTCGTGACAAAAGTTAGTATTGATACTTGTTTTCTAACACACACTTCAGAATTTGATAAATGAAAATCAGCAAAATTTTTAAAGTATGTGCCAAAAATTTCAAAGATTCAGATCATGTATTTCCCTTAATGTTGTGAGCCATGAGTTTAGAGTATTATGCAAAATGTTACAAGTAAAAATATTAAAAACTTAACAATTCTGTAACATCCAAATATTGTTTAAAATCTTCAAAGTATAAGTATATCTAATAATATCAAAGTACTTTCTATTTTTAAACAATCATTTCTAAGTTTTACCGATACATGGGAATTTAAAACATAAAGAGAAAGAAGAGAAAGAAAGAAGATAACTTGCTTGTTATTTTCAATTTTATGTATTTCAGAGATTTCTTTGTGTGTTTCTAACCTTTAGGGAACACTGTATGTATGTGTGTGTATATAGATAGGTGTGTGTATATATATGTACATATATAATCTCCTTGTTGGCAAAATAAACTGAAAATGACAAAGTAAATTTAACTCAGAGTTGAAGTGAAGTGAGATAGGAACAAAAGAAACATAAAGAAAATTGTCAGTTGAGAATTTCTTCAATAACAACACAGATTAAATTGAAGTTCTTATTACTTCATCTTATTCAAACCCTACTAGGAGATATACAACTCTTCTGTTGCATAAGGCAAACGCATTGCTATTCATGATATATTTCTGCCTAAAGAACTGTATTTTATAAGTATAGAGGTAAGCATATAGTACATATACATATTTTAATGTGTATACATATATAGAAGGGATTTTAAAAGTACATAAAATGGAATTAGAAGATAATAGGTATACATATGTGAAGATATGGGTTTATATATGTGAAGAAAATGGGAAGATAAGGTGCATATATTTTTATATATAAAGAGAGAGAGAAGTGCAGAAAAATTCAACTTTTTATTCAATTTTTCACAAAGATTCTGAGCTAGCTAATACATATCAACCAAAATTTAGCAAAATTATGAGAAGGAAGGTACTCTGTGAGGTAGTATGTAAAACAATACATGCTGCCGCTATATATTCAGAGCTTTTGTTGTTTTGTTTTTAACTATCTCGAAGGTCATACTATAACTAAAAATAATAAAATGTTTTATATTATATATGTATGCAAATTAAAAGATGATTATTTAATGAACTTTAGAAATAAAACCCAGTGTCAATCACTAAGCTAGGTTCTAAAAAAAGCAAAGAAGTTTATGACTGCATTGATGTAACAGTAAGTAAAATCAAATATCAGAGGACAGTAAATAATTTGAAGGAATATAATTAAGTAAAAATAGATTAAGCAAAATAAAGCAAATTTTAATGAATGAAGGAAAAATCTTATATAATGCTTATATATTCAAAAGGAATCAGGATATGTAGACAAAACAACAAACTAAACTCCATTCCCTTGTATGATTGTACAGTACTTGAAGAAATGTTACAAATAATGGAAAAGACCATCGACTACTATGTGATAGTTCCCAAGATTAAGAATTTATTATATTTTATGTGAAACTTCCAAGCATAGATTCAGTGAATCTTTCAAATATGACTAAAATAACTTTTGTGGAATGTAACTTTTCCATACTCCCAACTTCACTTTGGGGTTTGCTTACTCTTTTATCCCTTAGAATTTTCCCCAGATTATGACATTGTTTTACTGACCCAGAAGGGCATTGTAAAAGGAAGAGGCCATGTCAAGATGGATCGCACATGGCTCCACCCATGGTCTCAGACATGTAGCCCATCATGAGGGTTGAGCAAGCCCTAGTCGAATGCCCTCCTGGGGTGCTCAGTGCTGCTAGGAAGGGGAACAAATGGGCTTGCAGCTCACACCAGCACGGGATACAGAGTGGGACTTTTCTCATCTCAGGCCTGGATTTTAAAGCTAGTGTCTAGGCTATCTTAGCAAAGCACCAACAATTAATATTCAAGGTTATTGATAGGTGGAGAAAGACAAGAAACAAGCCAGCAATTGTGGGATTTTCCATAAATCATTTTGGAAATTCTTTCTAAAGTCTTGTTCAAAAATTATTTTCCTTACTGTTCAAAGTGATCAAAGAATATTTATTCCTTTTGATATATAGATTTCTTCTTAAACTGATGTGTTATTTTATTATCTATAATGCTCCTCAATTCATCTAGTTTACCTAACAAGAATGCGGGGAAAAAAACGGAATGAAATAGCATAATTGCATATACTTAAAATGTAACAGTTTCATCAATTTTGAACTGCAAAAAGAGCTCAAAAATTAGAAATGTAAACAAAAAAGCATACTTCAACATGAATAAAAACTATTAGAAAATGAATTGGATTATAAAAAATTATGTTCAAAAAGATTATAAAAATAGAACACATCTAGGAATTAATCTAATTGAATAGTTAGAAGATATGAATCATGACAATTAAAAATGTTATTAAAGGCATAAAGGAAGACCTAATTAATTATTAGGTAAAAAATGTTCACTGATTAGAAGACATTATCATAACAATGTACAATCTTTCAAAGAATCCTGAAATTATCATTATGCTATAAGTTTCGACACATTTTAATTTGTAAAGGCATTGTGAAACCTACCCCCAAATTTCTAGTATTAATAGACTAAAAAGCGTTCAACTAGTTTTGCAAAGCCAAAGAAGATATATATGAAAACCATTTTTTTAATTATACTAATTTTCACTGCAGCGTTACCATTGATTGGATAAATAGATCAAATATATGGAACATATATAAGATATTGCTATTATGAGACAGAAAGGATTTGATAAATCAATATGAAAGAGGAAGTATTCATGAATATAACTGAAAAATTGATTAGTTATTTAATTATTTTTCTTTTATCACATTGAAAAGTAATATCAAACGTGGCGGTGCTGGTTTGAAAGCTGTGACTAGCGATAAGTGAGTTCAGGGCACGTGGGGCTGTCAAGGTGCTGAAGCACTCATCTGTCAGTGTCGCGCCGTTTCTGCACCCACACACACAGTGGTCGGCTCAGCAGCTGGGAGTTGCTCCTGACCAGGGCAGGGCTGGAGTCAAATTTGGCACAGGCGTACATTTTTAGGGGATGAGGGCGAGTGGCAGGGAAGCTGCCCTTAGTACCAGGAAGACAGCAGTTCGTGATACTTTCAATATTCTTCTTCAGCACCATAATTCAAATACCTGAGTAAGGCTATAAAATTTAAGGTTTGATGGAACACAAAAAAGGCTGTGAGAAGGGACTGAAACATAAGAGGAGCCGTGATAAGGACAGGGATGGGCATGCTATTTTAAGTGACTGTTATCAAATAGTTGATAATAAGTGTAAGTATGGCAAGAAAGTCAAGTAGACTGTGTCACTGTATATATCTCACAGATTTTTTTTTACAAATAAAAGCAAAATCGTTCTGCAGAATACTCATAACTATGTCTCTGAGCAAATGTTATATGGTTTTCTATAAAAGTTATGGATAATATTTAATTATTTTAGCAAATTCCATTTCAAACAGTACCTATAGTTTTAAAAGAATAATGTGCTTCACATCTAAAAGTTAATGATTATGGCAGGTAGATCAAATAAACTCACACTGAAAACATTTTTGCTAACAATTATATTTTTATGAAACTTAAAAACTGAGTTGGCTGTGAAAAAATGCTCATACATGCAAAAATATCATTCTGGATATAGTAGTTTCCCCCTCCAATAGAGTGAAAAACAAGTTTTTAAAGTCAGTATTGTTAGTTTTTCTGGAGGGCATTATTTATATAACCAGTATAAAATTTATTAACCGAAAACAGAGAAATGAGTTGCTGTAGGAAAGATCAATTAACATGAGTTCAGACAATCAAAGAACAAATCTTACAAAGCAATAAGTTGAAAAGAATAGCCACCTACTATTAAAATGTTTCAGTAAACAAAAATATAAAAATGTGATACCGTTTTTTCTGCAAATATCCTCACAGACTTTATGCTTCAGAAATTATAGAATTCCATCTCCCTAACCATTTTCTGATATCTTAACTCTTTAATTTATATCAAGTTGATTGGCAGTTAAGGACCTCTGGGTAGACTCAAATTATATAAAAATTAAGGTCATTGAGTTTGGTGTAGAAAGGGAAACAAGAAGAAGCAAAATTGGGGATGGAAAGCAGATAAAAATTAATCTAGAGAGTGAATGGTGGAAATTTTGCTAGATCAATGACTTCTTTATCCCTAATACCTCTTTACTTTTTTCAAATATAGATAAAGCAGGTATTACTTGGACTTCTCCAGAGAACACAGAAATCAACTTGACTATCTCTGTGGGAAGAAGAGGTAGAGAAAGCCAGTAACAGTATCAAAATGAGGCCAGGGCCTCACTGTGGAACATACCATCAAAGCTGTTAAAAAGTAAAACAAGTTCACGACAACCAAATTACAGCCTTGAGTATATCCCACCTGAATTTCGGGAATATCTGGAAAACAAATGTTACACATGAACACTATTGGCAGAAGACTAGATAAACTGTGTGAAGACATTAAGGACAGTGTTCACATAAAAAGGAAATGGTCATTAAAAAGATATGAAAGAAAGAAAAGATCAGAGTGGATGCCAAATGAGGCTGACTTACACTTGCCCTTAATTGTAGACTAGCTCTAGCCTGTGCAAGAAATGATGAGGCAAAGAACTGAATACAACTTTTCAAAGGGCAGCTTGAAAAACAAATAAAGTATTATAAGGAAATGTGCAAAAACCTAGAGTTACAAAACCAAAAATGATGAGTATGCTCCGCAGACTTACACTGGAAGACGAAAAAAAAATCAAGCCTTGTGTTTTAATATAGAAAGATGTTATGGCCAAAATTTTGAACTAAACAGGAAGCATCAAAATAAGGTAGAAAGATTTCACAGAGTACTTGCATTAAAAAGAACTAGTGGACATGCAACCATTTTGTTTATTTATTTATTTATTTATTTATTTATTTTTACAATTATATTTATTTTATTTGTTTAATTGTTCTGAAAACATGATCCCTGTTTAAAAGTAGCTGTCAATAGACAACATCATGATGACTGGAGAAATAATGAAGTGGTCAAGAATTTTAATTTTGCTCACATTCAACTTTAATGTTTATGATAGTAACAGCCAAGACTTCAAATGATACCCTACACCGGACAAAACTGTTCCCCAGGACCTCTTGAAAGTGCTGTAAAGCAAGGATGTTACTTCAATATAAAGTAATTCTAAACAAAGCCATACAATTTGATATGATAGAATATGAGTGTTGAACAGTGAGTGTATTGAACAGTGAGTATGGAAGATTGAAGAATTGGAGGATTATATTAGGGTCCTGCTGAAGAATACTGAAAGCAAACCAGGCTGCAAATACGACAAACATCTGTCTTGAAAGGTGGACCACCAGAATTCTCCTCAGATGCAAGGATGGTGAGGACTTGTCTTACAGACCAGTCCCTAGAAAAAGAAATTATGCTTAGTAAAGTCAAGGAACAGGAAAAAGTATAAAGGTTTGGGACGAGATGGTTTGACACCATGGCTGTGACAATGGCTCAAATACAATTGTGAGAATTGCTCAGGACCACGTGGTGTTCTGTTGTGCCTGCAGTCACTATGCGTGGGAACTGTCTTCATGGCTCCTGACAATAACAATAACCTTTCAGAGGAAAGGACTTGATTAAATCTACATTCTTTGAACAAAAGCTGCACAAATATAAGCTAGAATTTTTGTAGAATTACTGTCTGACTGACATCTACATGTATGTTCTTAAAAATATTGCCTCTTCTCAAACAGAAAGGAATATTTCAGGTAAAATAGTGTCTGTGCTACAAATATAATTATCCTTTCTATATCAGTAAGTTTTAATTAGTGGGTTTCTAATGTCAAAAAATATTCAAATGATTTTTCCCCTCAATGTTATTTCAAAGTGCTTTGGGAAAGTCTAAATTCACAGAGAATGAATTAATGTCATAATATTTAAAAGCATAAGTTAATATGATATAATTGTTTATAAAGTTGCAAGTATTATTAGCAGAGCATATTTAAATCCTGTTCCTTCTAAAGATCAAAATAATGACTATCATAGACTTTCATACCATAAGTGTGAATGTTCTTTTAATGAAAACAAATATCATTATCTGGAAATAAAAGAAGACACTTCAATTAATCACTGCCAGGAAATAAATACATTATGATTTTACTTTCCTGCTTCTCATATGATTGATGGATTTCCTTACATTTGGCAATATTCACACCTTTTCCATTAGTTTAAGCCTAACCTCCTTTAGAAATAGATTCTGCCTTATTTTATTTTCCCCCATCTGCCCACTGTTTTTTACCTCTATGGAGCCCATAAATTGCAATAATTTTAAAGTAGCTAATTTATTATAGCATTCATTTTTAGGTATCTACATTGTCTTGTCAAAATAAATATTCCTTTACATTATGTATGTGCAAATTGAATATGATTAATTCTATTTACTTAAATATGTTCAAAACAAAAGCCTGAGTTTAAAATGAACCCTCACTCTTTAATTCTGATATCTGACCACCTAAAAAGTTATTCCTACCATTTTTCATTAAACTGTCTCTAAAGGAATCCAAACCTATAAAATAGGAAAATGAAACATTATCCTTCAATACAAATTTAATGAGATAATAATAATACATTATAGTTCCCATAAACAAATGTCTAAATAAGAGTTAAGGTAAGATAATATTTTAAGAAAAAATTAGAAAAAATTAAAATATATGATTTATATTTTTGTATATTTTAAAATCATTTTATTGGAGTCTCTGAGAGCTCTTATTACATTCCACACATCAATTATATCAAGTATAGTTGTATATATGTTACCAACATCATTTTCTAAACATTTACTTGCTATTTGATATCAGCTCATTTTTCCCCTTTCTCTCTTACCCTCTCACCCTTATGTCCCCTTGATGAATTATAAATTATTATTATTTTAATATATTACATTGACTACTGTATCCATTCACCCATGTTTCTGTTATTTGTCCCCCTGCATGGGGTAGTTGGGGTAGGGAAGATGGCACATAATGTGTCTATCAATGCGCTCAGTTCCCCCTTCCTGTCCTCCTCCCCGCACCTTACCCCTAGTCTCTTGTCATCACTATTCCCTTTCTGTTCCTGGGGGGTTTATCTGACCTGAATTCTGTGTGCCTTGAGTTCTTATCTGTGCCAGTTTACATGTTCTGCTTTAACCAGAATTGAGAGACAGGATTGAGGTCTTTATCATGGGGGTAAGGATACCTCAAAGAACTAGAGAAATAGTATGTGATTCATTGGTGCTTTCCTGTGCCCTGGTTGACTCATCATGCTCTTGTGACTTTTTTTGAGGGGATGACCTGTCTGTAGATGGGTTTGGGGTTCTCTGCTCCAACCTCCCTTATTGTCAGCAGTATATTGTTTGTATGTTTGTTTGTTTCTTTGTCTGGGGTCTTCTGGTGCCTGCTACCTGATTCTGTTGACACTCCATGATGGCACAGATGAATGAGTTTCTTCCATGTAGACTTGTTTCTCAGCTCGATGTCTACTTGCTTAGCTTCAAGCTTTAAGACCCAATTGAAACATTTCTTGGTAGCCAAGCACCATCAGCTTTTTCACACACTTGCTTATGCACACACATTTTCTTCAGCTATTGTGTCTGGAGGATGAGTATCACAGTATTTCATATTCTTAGATCAAAGTATGTTGTGTTAAGGCAGGGTATAAGCAGAGGACCAAAGTCCATCCACTTCCTCCAAGTACTGCCATATGAATCTAAGTGCATAGGCCAACACTTCTATTCTTATAGTTAATATATTTAAATAAGTGCACACCTATGTTTATGCCTCCATCAATAGCATTGTTTCCTAGATCTTTTCACTGCTTCCTTTTACCTTCCTTCTGTTCAACCAACACACTTGCTTTTCTTCTGTCTCCTAAAAATTTCTCTCAACTGGACTGCTATTGGTGGAACACACCCAGAATCTCTACATTTCCTCACTGTTGCTTTTTAATTACCTTGTTATTCCCCTGTCTATGGAATTTTCTGCTTATCACTTCTTACCCCTACTTCTCTCATCAAGTCCTCCAGAACCATTAGTCCTATTGCTTTCTCCCCAGGCTTCCTTCCTATACCTACCCTATATTGGTAGTCAAAACCACAATAAGGGAGAGAGAAAAAGAAAAGAACAGAAAAATTTTAATAATAAGAAGAGAAAAATTAGCAACAGCCCCCCCCCCCATACCAAACAAAAAAGTATACATACTTCCAGGTGTATCCACTGACCTTTCTATCTCCCCAGCGTTCCTTGGGCATTCTGGGAACTGCCCCTACTAGTCTGAAGTCTATTTGGGGGGTCTCCTCAGGGTTTTTGTGGCTTGACTTTGCTCCTGTTTCTGCCTGTTTATGTTCCCTTCCTGATTTGTCTCTTTGTGGGGGTGTGTGGATGGGGTTGGCAGACTTGAGTCACTTCCTGCCATGCATCCCAATATTGCCCTCTGTTGTGGCATGCTCTAGAGAGAGCTCATGCCTTGAGCTGTTGTCTACCCTACAGACCTCTCTGTGTCTTAGAAGCTATGTGCAGGGACATTCATCCTCAGAGTTTAGTGTCCCAGTGTGGAGTCTGGTCCCATCAAATCCCCTTAACCATTCTTGATTTGCTTCAGTATAGTTATGGGAGGCTTGCCTCTCTCCAACCTGTAGGTTCAATTCTGCCCTCTGTAGTATATACTTCTATTGTGTGTATGGGGAGGGGGTGATGTCAGTTTGGTTCTGAGTGGGAAAAACCCTGTAGACCCTTCTGTTTATGACTTCCTCCTGTGGTTAAGTTGCCCTCAAGGTTTGGCACATCTTAGTGGGATCTGCACACACACTCCCATTTCTGTGGAGACAAACAAAAGCTTCCCCATGGGTGCCTGCATGGATTATTGCCCTGCTCCCCCAGTGTAATCATTTCCCTCCTTTTGCCTTTTTCCTCCCTACCCAGCCCCTTTCCCCCTTCTTTGTTTTGGAATGACATGTGCATACTTGAGTTCAGTTTGTCCACCACCCAAATGTGTGTACTATAGCACATATGGTGGGGCACAGTGACTTTTCTTCTACACCCACTGCGCTGATTATACTACTGGGTTTCTGGTGTATTTTTTCTTTTGTAATTGACTGACTTTGCTTAGCATAGTTTTCTCCAAATCCGCCCATTAGATGATGTGCTTCATGTGACCATCAGTGTTTTTAATGATGAATAGACCTAAACTGTGTGTATGTGCCAAATTTTTCTAATCCATTTGTCTACTGATGAAAATTTAGGTTGTTTCCAATTCTTGTGATCGTGAGTTGTATCACAATATACATTGGAATACAGACTACTGTTGAGCTCTATTTCTTACATCGTCTATATATATTCCTAGTGGAGGGATTGCTGGTTGATAAGGTAACTCAATTTCCATTTGCTTTAAATATTCCTAGATGACTTTACATAGTGGCTTTGTATGCTACATGACCACCAGCACTGGAGGAGAGTTCCTATCTCATCACATGCCCTCTAACTCTTATTGCTCTTTAGTGTTCTAATATGGGCTATCCTCAAGGATGTTAGGTGATATTTCATAGTTGCTTTAATTTTCATTTCTCTGATGGCTAATGATTAGGAGCATTTTATCATTGTTTATTGTCCATTTGGGTCTCCTCTTTAGTGAATCTGCTGTTCAGACCTTTTACCCACTTTCTCTTGGAGTTAACTGTTGTCTTCTTTTTTGCAGGCTAGGGGGTACTGCAAAATTTCATAATAGGTCTTTCTCTGCTGTGTCATTGGTAAAAAACATCCTCTCCTAGTGTGTGGGTTCTCTTGTTAATCTCTTGGAGAATTCTTTCCATTGCATACCAGTGTCTTATCTTTCATATCAATTTCAGCTTATTTGTATTTCTTAACTACAGTTAGTTGATGTATTCCCTGCACCACGATTCTTATGTTGTCCTTTTTTCTCCATTGATGGTCTTGAGAGTTTGGGTGTTTAATTCTAGTTCTGCGATCCACCTCCTTTGTTCTTGTGCATGGGGTGAGTTTCTTCTCTCATTTTTATACAGGTAAATATCCATTGTTTCCAGAACCATTTGTTAAAGTGCTTACCCACCTCCCACTTGTTGCTTTTTGGTCCCTTGACAAAGATCAGTTTTCTGTGTGCTGATAATTTTATTTCGGGATTTCTGTTCTTTTCCATTGGTTTGAGTATCAGTCATTATTCAAGTACCATGCTTTTTTTTTTTTTTTTGACTACTGTGGCTGTATAGTAGGTGTTAAAGGCAGTGAAGGCAAGCCCTCTGACTTTTCCTTCTTCTTGATAATTCTCTGCTGATTCTGGACTTCTTTCCTCTTCATATGAAATTGGTGGTGACTCTTTCTAATTCTGTGAAGGAGGTTGTTGGTATTTGCATCGGGATGGTTACAAACTTATTTAGAACCTTGGGTAAGATTGACATCTTTACTATATTGAGTCTTCCAATTCACCATCATGGGATATTCTTCCATTTATGGAGGTTGCTTTTGAGTTCCTATAGTAGGCTTCTATAATTCCATTTGTATAAGCCTTTTTGGTTTTATGGTTAGAAATACCCTTTGATATTTCAATTTGCTGTTAGCTATTGCCAAGAAGCCTATCTTCTTATCTGTTCTTCTGTGGTTTTGTCCAATGTATATAGCAAACCATGAAAGTTTCTTACTTAATTTTGTGTTCCATCACTCTTCCATATTCAGTTACCACTGTCAATACTGCTGTTGTTGAGTTTTGGGATTTTCACTGTACAGAATCATTCTATCTGCAAATAGCAATAGTTTTATCTCCACATTTCCCAGGCACATATCTTTATTGTCCTGTTGTTTTTGTTGTTAGGTAGGACCTCCAGTAGGTATTGAATAGAAGTGGGGAGAGGAGCAACTTTGTCTGACCCCCGTCTTCAGTGGGATTGTTTTTGTCTTTCCTCCATTGACTATGATGTTGGCTATTGACTTTTCATAAATAGCTTGTATTAACTTGAGGAATTTGCCTTCCATTCCAATATTCTTTAATTAGGAATCTGTATTGAATATTGTCAAATGGTTTTTCCATGTCTATTGATATTAGTATGTAATGCCTTATCCTTTTATCAATATAGTGAATAATATTGAGAAATTCTCAGATGTTAAACAAACCCTCTATTACTACAATGAATCCCACCTGCCCATGATGAAAGATTTGATTTACTTGCTCTTGTATTCGATTGACCAATATTTTCTTAAGGACTTTTGCATCTTGTTCATTATGGATATTGATCAGTGGACTTCTATTTCTGTTGAATCCTGGCCATATTTTGATATATCCTGGCTTCATTGAGTGAATTTGAGAATTTGTAATCTTTTTTCTAACCTTTGGAATAATTTTGTGGAGGATCAGTGTCCGTTCTTCCCTGAATGCTTCATAGAATTCTCCCTTGAAGCTATCTGGCCTAGGAACAATTTTCTTTGTTCATTTTTGGATAATCGTATCTGCTTGTTCTATAACTATGGGTCTGTTAAGACTCTTGACTTCTGTCTGGGAATATCTAGGGAGAGTTTGTTTTTACAAATATCTGTCCATGTACTCCATATTGTAGAATCCATTAGAATAAAGATTTTCATAATACTGTGTGATTATCCTTTTAATAGCATTGTGATCTGTTGTGATATTCCTGGTACATCCCTCGTCTTAGCTATCGATGTTTCCTCCTTCCTTTCCTTGGTTAGATTTGTCAGTACTCTTTGTTCTTAGTTCTTTTCAAAGAACCAGCCATTTTATGCATTGTTTTTATATTGTTCTCTTGTCTTCCCATTGGTTTAACTCTGTGCTTTGAGCATTATATAGTGTCCATCCTTGTCTCTTGTGCTATTTTGTACTTGAAGGCTAATTTTGCCAGATAGGGATTGCAATCCCTGCTTTTTTAAGTTGTTGCCTGCCTGGTATGTTTTTTCACCAACATGTTATTCTTAGCCTATTTTCATCGGTGAGTTTAAGATGCAGCTCTTGCAACAGATTGATGGGTTAGGTAGTCTGATCCAGTCTGCTAACCTTTGTTTTTTAATGAGTGATTTCAGGCCATTGACATGCAGAGCAATTACCACCAACTTAATTCATCTTAAACCTTACGTGTTGGATATTTTCTTATCTCCACACTAATGTGTTGTTTGAGTGTGGGGTTTCATTCTTGCCTTTTTTTATCCTTGAGGCCATGCTATCTTGACAATTGTTTTTGTCGAGTTGGCTCTGGAGGACTTGGGTAAAAGGGTGGTCTCCTGCTTGTTCTTGGTGGATGTAGGTCTTCTGACAACAGTGAGTCAGCAAGGAATTTCCTCAGTATTGGGTGTCTTATACCATATCTTGAGTTTTTCTTTGGCGATGAAGAATTTTAATTCAAGGTTTATCTTAATAGATAGATTAGAAAGGTAGAGAATTATCAAGTTGGTGTTGTTATATTTCAACTTTAAGAGGATGAATGCTACTCTCTCTACTCTTCTTTGTGGAATGTGTTGATCAGTCTGAGCATATTATTATGGTACCCGAGCACCACTGTATGTGACCTCCTTTTTTTTCTCTTGCTCTCCTTAGAATGTTCTCTTTTTACATGAAGTTGGATAATCTATTATGTGTGTTGTTGAGTTTCTCCTGGGGTGTAATGTAATTTACATCCTCTGTGATACTTGTATGAATGTCTGATTCTTATCTATTAAGATGGGAAAGTTTGCCTCCCACAAAATCTTAGCTGTTGAATTCTTTGTTGTGTCTTGTTGTGAAAGACCAACTATTTGAAAATTGCTCCTTTTTAAAGGATCTGCAATTATATTCACATTTTCTTTCTCCTCCTTGATTTCCCTGTTCGACTGTCTTTCTCAATTGCTTAAGTCTTTCTGATTGTTCTTGAGATCACCAGTATGATTTTCCACCTTTTGCACTCCATTGACACATTCTGTTATCTTGGGTTTTGCTTCTGTTCCTTCATCCATTAATTCTTGTATTTTCTTTTGGTGTATGGAATTCATCCTCTCTGTAGTGGTTTTTATCTCCTCTATCATTGTGCTCTTATTCTGAATTGCTTCACTCATATTTTGTATTATACCAAGCAGCATTCTGAAGATTTCTTTTTGCTGCAGATAAAAATCTGATGTTCTATGACTGTCATTAAATTTAGGACTTCTGCTGTTGCATTTTATATTTCTTGTTTTCATGTTGAGAATGCTGGAGAATGTTACTTTCTGCTTGTCATTTAAGAAGAACTGGGCAGCATGTTCACAAGAGACTGAGGGGCCCAGAGTTCTTTCTCTGTGTGAACAGTAAGAGTGGTTTCAGAGACTACATGTGGCCCACTGTGTTGCTGCATTGGCTGTAGTGTCAAAGCGACTCATTGATCAGAGGACATGGTGGCTGATAATGGTGAGCTGAAGCTAGAAACTGTAGGTATTCCATAGGGACTGACTGGCGTGGACCTGCAGAGTGGACAAAGGTCTTGTGTGCTTTATGTGGCAACAGTTTTCAGTTGTTTAAAGACTCTGTGGGGCCCCAAACTGGTTTTGGGTTTGGAATGATCTGGAAATTAAAATAATGGCTGTCTTTTTATGTTAATATTATGCTAAAAGACAAGCACTATGTTTATGAGGGCTTGCAGAATTACTTTTTTTTCTTTTATAATTGGCTTATGGCTGCTCTGGGAACAGGACTTTGCATAATGTACCCCAGGAAAAGAGGACCCTAGTAGCTGAGTGTGTTTTGGTGGACAGGAGCTGAATTCTCTCTGGTTGCATTCTGGTGTTTACTTCTTGTTCTCTCCTACACAGTTCTTCAGACTGTGCTCAGAGATCTGCTTTCTGTCACAGGTAAATATTGCAGGAGCTCTTCAATTGCTGAAAATTATTATACATGCTAGCAATTTTGATGTTGAGGAGGGGGGAAAGAATATGGCCAATGTGATAGAGAGGATAAAAATCCTGAGAATGCAGGCAGGAGCTGAATAGCAGAGAGGGGAATTCCTGTGTATTTTGAGCAATTTTCTGAGGCTCTCCTTGAGTCTGGGATTACGACCAATTTTAGACAGCAGTCTTAAGAAATTGCTACATGCTGTGAGTCTTGGCTTTTGGGTGTAGGAAGGGATGGTGGCTGCCATCCTGTCAGACATATTGAAGGATTAGTGAAGCCTGCAGGCAGATGTAGAGAATTTAGAGACTTTCATTGAATTCTCAAATAGCTCTGTGGGTGAAAATCAGATGGGGAGGTTATTTTTAGCACTTTGCCTTACAATGCTGGCCTCCTCACTTCTTAATTTTCTGATCTAACAACAGGTGCACCAGCCAGGTAACTCCACATGGACACCATCTTGATGCTCCTCTTTTCAAGGTATGGCTTAAATAGCTTGTTCACAGTGCTGTTATGTGACATCAAGTTGTAACCCCATGCACAACAGAATGAAGCACTGCATGTTCCTGCACCATTCACATAATTATTCCTATACCAGAGTCCATAAATGCAGTCAAAGTGTCAATTCATCCCTTTGAATGTCTTCCTTTCTGTCATTTCCCCTGTGTCTTACTAAACTAGGTCTTCTGACAATAGGTCTAAAGGATGTAAAGCAAATTCTTCCCACTCTTATCTCTAAAGAGCAGTATGCTCTTACTTCTTCCAGCACAAATCAGTTTATTCTTTTAGCAGTCCACAGTACTTCCAGCCTTCTTTTCCAGCACCACAATTCAAAAGCATAAATTCTTCTATGATCTTCGTTAGTCCCCGCCCGACTTTCACATGCGCATTAATGCAATGGAGACTAGCATCGGGAGGAACAGGACAGGCTCACCTTTT
Source organism: Nesogale talazaci (assembly GCA_004026705.1). Lineage (NCBI taxonomy): Eukaryota > Metazoa > Chordata > Mammalia > Afrosoricida > Tenrecidae > Nesogale > Nesogale talazaci. Next base: position 43,219 of record PVJH01002442.1, on the reverse strand, counting down.
TCTTCAAAGAAACATTCCTGTTACTCAATACTCTTAAGACATTTTGACCAGCAGATTTACCTCATGCATTACCTCTTTTGATTTCTTGAGTGCTGCTTCCATAACATTGATTTTGGACCAAGTAAAACAACATCCTTGATTACTTCATCATATTTTCCATTGATCATGATGTTGCCTATTGGTGCAGTTGTGATGATTTTGATCTTCCTTTCATTGATCTGTAGTTCATACTGTAAACTGCAATCCTTAATCGCCATCAACAATTGCTGCAAATCTTCCTCACGTTCAGCAGGCAAGAGTGTGTCATCTGCATGACTCAGATTGTTAATCAACTATCCTCCTATCTTGATGGCACACCCTTCGTCATATAATCTAGATTTTCTGATGATTTTCTCATCCTATAGATCATGCTAGTGTGATGAGAAGGTTCAACCCTGATACATACCTTCCCTTATTCTAAGCCATGTGGCATATCCCAGTTCTGTTTGCATAACTTTCTCTTGACCCATGTACCAGCAACAAATGAAGACGGTGAGATGATCTGGAGTTCCCATTCTTCTCAATTTTTTTCCCCAGAGACCTTCTGTGAGGCTGAGTTCTATAGACACTAGAAAATCGAGACCAGTCATGCTTGTATAGGTAGAAACAATTTATATTAAAGTAATGGGTCACACATTTGTAGAGGCAGGATAATTCTGTCTAGTTTCAAGTCCATGAGTCAGCTTCATGGCTGATGAACCCAGGATCCACAGGAACAACACAAACTACAGAAGTGGATGAACCCAAGGTGCGTAATTCAGACAATCACTCTGATGGCAGCCTGCTGATGGCTCCTGGGATCACCAAACAATAAGACTGAAGTCCAACTAACTGAAAGTCACTGTGCCAGATACAGGATCCAGGCACAGCCAAAAGCATGAGAATTTTGCATAGTGATTATTTTTACATAAAGTAAACCATTCCAAGGGAGGAAACCTCCTTTTAATTGTAGATGGGCATTGTCCTGCGTAAGGAAGTTGTGTTACACCTTAATTTATGATTGCTTGGCTGCTCACAGCACTGGAGTTTACTGTAATATGCTAGGTCACATCATGAGGGATTAATAGGCTACAACCACCATGCCACCGAGGATTGTGGCACAGGCAAGTGGACAAAGAACTCAAATACCACACACTTGAGGCTTGGTAAAGTGCTGAAAAAGGTCAAGGAAAAAAGAGGGAGAATCTCAACAGCATAGCTGACAAAATGATGCAACAGCAGCTGAAAGAGAGGAATGATTGTGATAATGTAGAACTGGGCAATACTTCGTTCTGTACCAGAACCAGTGTGATAGTATCTAAGACCAACAAGGACGGTAGAAAATGTGCAATGCAAACCTCTGCCTTTGGATTCTCCCTGCATGTGAAGCTAATTTTAAAGGAAGATCAGAGGACATTGGTATTGGCCATTCTGGGAAACCAGAGAAAACATATTTCTAACTGGCTAGCTTGATTGATGAAGAGTGAATATAATAAACCTGCAACACAATTTACTGGAGCTCATTCACAAAATGCTAGAGGGAAGGGATAAGCAAAAAGTACATTTAATGCAAAAGTTTATGTCCAATATATGATTTAAATAAAATGAAATGCTTATCTACATTTGTGGGGAATTAAGCCACAAACAAGACAGCAATAACTAACTAGAAAATGGCCTTTCTCATTCCTTAACCAAATTTATTAGACATGTGCAATGGTATAATTGGGAAGGTTTGTGTCAGATAATAGTTTTAAAAATACAATGTGTATAAAAATACAATGTATATAAATGTTTGCATGTGAACCATTTATTTTTACCTTTATATATGAACATTAAATAGAAAAACTGCAATATGAAAAAATGTAATTTTACTTTTGCTCATTTCATTTTCTAAGGCTGCAAAAAGAGTAGGGTCCCTGGTGACTGGATGGCTTATGAGCTGGGCTATTAACTGCAAAGCCGCTACTTTGAAACCACCAGAGATTCTTCAGAAAATGAGATTTTCTGCTCCTGTAAGATTTACCACCTCCCTTGACTGAGCGCCGGTGGCGTAGTGGTTGTGCGCGGTACTGTGGCCCACTGGGATGGAGGTTCAATTCCAGCTCCACAGAGCAAAGGCTGGGCTTCCTACTCCCACCACCAGATGGCAGTGATGCCCCCCCCCCCCAAAAAAAAAAGATTAAGATTTACCACCTCCGTAACCCGGTGAATATAAGTCAGACGACTCATGGCAGTGAATTTGCGGCAGTGATTAAAGGATAGTGAATGTCTGCCTCTTCAAGTCTAGCTTTGCAATTTCCCCCAAATGATATTTTCCTGCAGGTTCTGAGTAAAAAGGCGGAGAAAGATTCAAATGTTCACCTTTGAGTAATTAAAAGAACACCTTAAAACTGCCATCCTGTTGCATATAAAATAAGCCCTTTGAGAAACAGAGGGGGGGTGGGTTACAACCAGCAAAACCAGGACAAGAAGCAATCCTTAGGACCACAAGAATCCCTGTGCAGTGGAGCTCCTGGATCTAGAGGGCCGGTTTGCTCTCTGAGGAATGGCAGGCGGGTGTTGGTGACTGGCGGCAGCGACAGCAGCAGAACCGAGAATGAGAGCATGGGTCAGAGAGCATAGACATCCCAGCCCACAGAGCAAGTGGCGTGGAGTGTTTGGGGGAAGGAGGCTGACTTTGTGGAGCAGGGTGCCTCTGGGCACTTAAGTGCCAGTTGGGCTTGCTGAGTCACAGAAGTGGAGCTGAGTGCCATGGGGCTGAGACTGTTGGGCACTGAATTCAGGGAGCGGAGTACTCTGACAGCCGGACCGGGAGCGGAATGCCTTCAATTGAGGCTCACCGCACAGTGGCATGTCCCGTGGGCATTTATTAGCAGTCCTGAAAGAACTTGGTAACATGTCCCGATTGAACCACTCTATACTAAGCATTTCTCAGCTGCATTGCAACCTACTAACTTCTGTACTAAACCCTATAATCGTGAATACTGTCTGTGAGTTTAGTGTGGTCCTCACAAGAATTTTGGAATTCAGTAGCAGAAGAAGAGAGTGTTATGGATGACAGAACAAATACTGAAGAAAATGAAAATTTCTAGGTTGACTACAGAGATGAAATAATGAAGTTTTAAAATAAATTATGAATTCATTTATTATTGTGGAAAACTACTTTGATAATATATCTCAGAACTTGAAAAAAACATCTTTCGGATGTAAATATTTTCCATTGATCAATTTTCTGAAAAAAACCTTATGAACTGCAATAAGAGATAAGTAGCAGTTTTAATTAAAGCTGTGAAAAAGCATAAATGCATAGGTTTTTTTCAAAATGGAAAATTGGCTCAACACATTTTAGTGTTTCCAGTGCCAAAAAGAGAGAAAACAGCACCTTTATGTATTCACAGAAATATTCACGTTACTTATAAAAATTCGTAGGAATACTTAGACATGTTCACCCACAGGCATTATTATAAATTAGATCAACATAACTCAATTGCTTGCCCTGTATAGCATCCTGGTGCTGTGGTGGCGATGTGTTCAGCTGCATTCTCACGGCAGTCCTTCGAAACCACCAGCTGCTCTAGGGGCAAAAAACCGGGCTTTCTCCTCCGGGAAACCCAACTGGTTGCTTTGAATTTGCCTGGATGCTAAGGCAGAGAGGTTTCTTGTCTCTTTGCTTTGTTTTATTTCTCTATTATCAATTTACTATAAATGATATATGTATGACTTTTTTGTGACTTTTTCACAACACAACCAATCACTTTTTTGGAGCCCCGTTGTAGACTTTTACTATGCTCACGTACCTGTAGCAATAAGCAGATACAGTTTTGATATGAAGCATCCCTCTTCTGTTTCTTTGCATTCATCAGACAAAAGAGAGAGAATGGAATCATGTGGTGGAAGGTCACCCATTTCTAAGTACGATTGCTTACCAATTCATCAGATCCTTTTTTCAGCTTTTCACATTGCATACTGTGTTGTAGTATTGTATGTACAGATAAGCTGCTGCCTGCTTTTTTCTGGGTTTTCTCTTTCCTTCATTCTGTTTACATTCCATGTGGTTGTCTAATTTTCTACCTCATTAACTTTTGTTGCATCTGCTGAGGGCTTCACTACTTACTTAACTATTCTACTACCGATGGTCACTTCTTGCTTTATCTATAGATTTGGCCATGTATTTTTTATCCATATAACACAAGCCATACACATGAAAATTTTCAAACATAAATTTTGTGAGGATTTTTGAAAACTTTATTTGAACAGGACCATATGTCATGTATATATATGATGCATTGTATACCTTGTGGGGGCAGCTACTATTTACAGAATGGAGGTTGATAGAGAAAAAAGAATGCCTGAGAAGAAAAAATAATGAAAGAAGAAATTCTGCACTGTTACTAAGCTTATTAGAAACTGTTGAAAAAATCACACCTGTCATTTTTTATTAGCTTAATTATAGTTTTGTGTGCCTGAGCCATCATTTAGAAAACTGAATTATACCTAGTATTTCTGTGATTATTTTGATATAATAACTCTATTCCACATATTTTACAAGTTAAGGCTTCTCCACCACTACCCTGTAACTGTGTTTTATGCCTCATCTGATAGTAAATGATGCATTGTGGAGAGTCCAGCACAGGGAACGCTCTCTTCTGTTCAAATACAGCTTGACTGCTGTTCCCAGCCTCAAGTGTATTCCTGAAAAAGCAGAGTGCAAAGAGAACAGCTGTCAGAGTGAGAAGTCTAAATACATTTTTGCACAGTAACCTGGTACTGACAAAATGCATTTAATCATGCTTCAGTTTCATGAAACTGAGCTTATTCCGTCAAGATTTTTAATCATTATGAGTAAGAAAAATGGTAAAGCTATTATTTTATATTGTAACGTTGTGATGAAACAGATATTAAGCTATATAAAAGGCATGAAAGGCTGTAGGAAAGTGAGTTAACAAATGTTTCTTCCAGAATTTCAAGCTTTGTTTCTTTTTCTATTGGAAGCTAAAAATGGGTAAACCATGATGACACACAGATTTTACAGAAGCATCAAAGCAGGGTAAAGAAAGGAGAACAGGGTTTTGACAATTGACCTGTTTCTTTCTCTTTTCTACTGAACTTTACAACCTCATTTGTTTATATAGGAATTTTGTGTAACACAATATAAATAAATGGTGCTAGCTTGAGATAAACCCTGTGCCCTCTATAGAGAAGCAACTAGAATTCACTGAGATAACGAAAATATGGGTTCTAGTATCATGGTGATGACTTACTGGACAGCAATCTGTGTTGCTTTTAGGTCCAAAGCCCGAGCTGCACCCCAGGGAGGAAGATGCCATCTCATCCTCCTGCAAAGAGTGACAGTATAGGAACCTCTGGCCTACAGGGCAGCCACATGTTATCATCGACTCAATGGCAGCCAAGTTTTCCATGCAATTATGTATTCATCCGTGTTTTTAACATAAACCTTTATATTTCTATCTTATCACATGATAAGTAATTCCTATAAAAAGACCTTGCAAAACATATCATCAGGAAACAATTTGTGACCAACATGGACACATACACATTAACTATATATCTATATAGGTGTTATATATGCACAATAACCTATTTCTATATAGGTGTTAAACATAGGGGAACACATAGAGTAAATACTAAGGTAAATATACAGTGCAAAACAGTAACATGGAGCTTTATGTGCTCATTATTCTTTTACAGTGGGGAAGAAACTCAATAACTTTTGCTAAAAAAATGAACTTAACACTATCAACTAGCATTTCACACATGCTTATTTCTTTTGGGATTTGGCTCTGCCAAAAAAGGGAGAATGGATGTTTCATTCATTGACATTTATATTGACTCCAAGAATTTGAATTGAGAAATTTTGATAAACTCTAACCACTGTATCCTGTAAAATGGCTGTGGGGCCCTATGTGACCTCGTCTGACTTCACAGGTGGGAAGGAGAGCCGAACTCAACAAAAGCTCATTCCTGTGTCAGAGACCAAACGTGCCTCCACTCCCAACTTACCCAACTCCCTGGCTTACCAACTCTGATATGAATGTCCACTCCTCTCCAGTCTATGACTCGAAAAGGGCATCAATAATTGATTTTCATTGACTACATAGAATTCACTCACAATACTTACGTTTGTTGAGTTTACTAGGTACAGTTAACAGATGGCAGTCTAGGATAAAAAATATTCAGGATACATTTCTTTAGTCAGGGCAACCTCTTCTTAATCACGTCCACAGGGCTGTCTCTTACTGTCCTCGCCACAAAGCCTGCTCTGCAATGTCACAAAGCCCGGGTAGCACTGCATGGCCTCAAGGATCTCCTCCCCTGAGACCTCAACTCCAAGGTCCTCAGCTCTAATTTCATAGGTCGGCACTCCCGTTGTTATGGTTGCTGCTGTTCAGAGCTGCGCAGTCAGCCCCCACCCATAGTGACACCGTGGAGAACAGAAGGAACTCATGTCGGCTCCTGCCGCATCCTCACAAGTGCTGATGGAGTTCAGACTTTTGCACAGCTACTGTGTCGATCCATGTTGACAAAGGCCTTCTCCTTTGTTGCTGCCCCTCTAGGTTACCAAGGGTGATGCTGTTTCCTTGGGACTGCTCAACAAAGCTCCCCACCTCATCCTCACCTTGCCCAACCCCACCCTGTGTAAGTATCTGGCACTTCATTCCTCAAGTGAGCCTCCAGCCTGAGGGCACCCAGCTTCTTCACTCTGTGTACAAGATACCCATGCTCTGTCTAATGTCCCTGAAGCAGGGGCCTCTGCTGCCCTAATGCCCTCACGAGTCTCTGATGTCGTAGCTCTCTGTCTCCTAGACTGCGGAGGCTCTGCATGTAGGGAATTTGGGGTCCATCTAAATGACGTTTCACTCCTAGCTCTTCTTTCTTAATGGCAGTAAGAAGGTCATATCTGCTTCTCTGAGATGGCTCATTTGAAACCTAATGTTAAAACCAGTTGCCTCATTAGAATCCCAGAGACCTTATTTGCATGGTTCCACCAAGTAATTTGGTGGTAGTTACAAAGACCATGTCTAGAAGAGATAAATCAAAGTCGATGCATTACATTTTTCATTATATGTTTTACGTGTTAAGGGCATTTATGTAGTGAAATGAAAGTACATTTACTAATACAATCCTGATTTATTAAACTGAATTACCTAACCCCTAAGATCCCGTCATCTTCCCCACAGAATAACTGATGCATTAATGGATAGTATCAGCAGATTGTTCACATTAGTGGATGCAATTTTTAACTGGGTAATATCTGCCAGGACATTTTGTACATAGTGTTTTACATACCAGTGATAAATGTTTCCATTATTAATATTTTTACATTCTTAGGCAAACAAACAAAACAAAATGAACCAGTAATCATAATAAGTGTCCCCAGTGTAACCCTGTTCTCATATCATTTTACAATTCTCACAATCTTATGCATAAAAACTAAAGAAATATTAAAAAAGGAAATTCTGAAAATTATTGATTGGCACAGTAACCCTTGTTCATTAACTTAATGTTTTGCCATTCATGTAAACCATGAATCGCTGATATCAAGGTGACTTTGAATATCTTCCTGGAATATGTTTCTGAAATATCACAGTCTGGAAACCCCAGGAAGTTGTTCTTCTCTGCACACATGACAGCACCATGAGTCAAAATATAAGGTAAGGAGCAAATATCCTCAGATATTACAAATATCCTCAGATTTAGGTATTGGTAGCTTTTATCACTTTCCTGGCATAAAAATTTTCATTCTTTTGTCTTCAGCGGTATCGGGAGTTAATTGGTCCATTGATTTTGATTTTTGTTCTTTGATGCCTGATGCCTGATTTTTTCAGCATCTCATGATCGCACAGAGGCAAACAGAGAAGAAGAAAAGATGGTGTCCAGCTACCAAATGATTGAATGTCTACAGCCTCAAAGACTTGAAGATAACAGAGTCGCCATTCAGCACGGAGACAGCAAAGTCCACATGGAAAAAGCACACCAGCAAGTGTGATCAAGAGGGGCCAAAGGGAGCAGGTATCGAGCATCAAAGTATAGGAACCACTTCATTACTAGTGAGGAAAGAGCAGGGTGGGGACCTAAGACCCACTGGTGGGTAATTGCTCACCTCTTTACAGGGGAGTCACAGGGAGGAGACAGACTAGTCAAGGTGCAGCCGGGCAGTGATGATGCATACAAGTTTCTTTTAGTTCCTGAGGTCTTCCTGCCCCAACCATCATGGTCCCAACTCTACCTTGCAAATCGGGGTGGACTGGAGAAGTTACACTAGTGGAGAGGGGAGCTGGAGATATGAGGAAATCAGGATGGATGAGCCCCTTTGGGTCAGTCGTTAGAGTGGAACTACTGGATGGGTGGAGAGAAGGTGGGGTAGAGAGACAGAACCAACTGCAAGGATCTACATATGACCTCCTGTCTGGAGGATGGGTATCAGGGGAGTGGGCTGAGGGAGGTGTTGGGCAGGGTAAGATACGACAGAACAATAATAATTTATAAAGTATTGAGGGTTGATGGTGGAGGGAGAGCAGGGGAAGAGGGAAGGGGTAGGAAAAGTCGATATCAAGGGCTCAAGAGAAGAGACGGATATTTGGAGAATGATGATGGCAGCGGACTGTGCGAATGTACTTGGCACAGTATGTTTATTTATGTATTGGAAAAACGATGTACAAGCCCCTAATAAAATGATTTTGAATAAAAAATTTTCATTCTATGCTCTGAAATATATTTAATAATCCAATGGATTTTGTTTTCTACCATTCCAAAAAGGCCTAAAAGACTTTTATAAATGAATCTCTATGGGTTCCTTTCTGATATTTTAGAATTTCTAGCACTTGTATTACTTCTGTTACTTTGATGAACTATTCACAAATTCAAAATTGTGTTCAGGAAACTTGAAAAAAAAAAAGAAATAAGGGAGGAAGCAAAAGAGGAAATCAGAAGAAGAGGAAAGGAGAGAGAGGAAGGAATAAGGGGGATGGGAGAGAGGCAAAATGGATGAAAGTAAAGAAATATGAGACCCGAGCCACATAGAAGAGAGAAAGAGTTGAAGAAGTGCACAGTACAAAATGCAATATATAAAATTTATAAATTTTAAGACAGGATCAACTGAAGTCACCTTCTAACTTTTCCTGAGTAAAATACATTGAGAAATTCAATTTTCTATCTGTTATAAAATCCTGTCTCATTAAAGCCATGACAGAAATGTACTAAATGTAAGCGTTAGAGTGTCAAACTCCTTTGGCTTACTGATCTCTTGTCAGAAGCACTAGTGTCTTAGTGGTTATATTGTGAGCTGTGGACTGCCAGGACAACTGCCAGCAAGGACCACCTGCCCCTGGAGAGTTAGAGTCACAGCAATCCACAAAGGCAATGTTACCCTGTCCTAGACAATAGCCATAAATTGGAACTCACCTGATGGCAGTGAGTCTTGTTTTTTCTTGGTCTACTTTTCAGAATATATATATATATATATATATATATATATATATATATATATATATCCACCATGGACATTAAAAACTTTTGTATTATCACCCACAATCCAGAGTAGAGTGTAAATATCAGTTTTTCCAGTCCCAGGACTTATTCCACAGCCCCCTGGAGTTAAGTGACCAGACGTCCCACTTTTTAGCAATTTTGTAACATCCCTGGGCACTTTAAAATTAAAATACATATATTACAATACTATTTTTGGATTTTATGAAAATTTTTGTTGCTCTGTATAGACCAAATTTCTAATCAAGAATCACCCTCCCCTTCACTGATCAATGGTTTTCCACTTAAAATCTCATTGCTTTATAAGCCTATTTGGGAAAGCCTATTTGCTTTATGGCATGGGGAGGATTCTGGGCATGTGTGCCAGAGTGGAATTGTGTACCATAAATCTCAGAAGCTTATTTTTTAAAAGAAGTATATCAAGATGACTTTATCTAGATATTTCTGGGTAGAGAAAACCCCCACCCTATACGTAAGCAGTCAGCTTTATTAACTGAATGAACTGGAGACTCTGTTTAGCAAAACAAAGTTAAATATAGCCATACAAACACACAATCCAAGAATACCTACTGTAGGTACTCTTTAATATATGCTGGTGCACAATTCATAGTGGTGTTTTTGATGTATGACTATGGGAAAGAGCATTGAACTGGAACATTTCAATTTAATGAAAACTCTATGATTAAATAAAGAAGAAAAGAGTTTTCAAGAAGACAAAATATAATGAAATCTGTGGAGACTGATTCTTATGAACTATAAGAGCACACTAAAGTTTTATTAAGCTCAAATAACTGAAGAAAAATATTCAGCATATGAATTACAATGTTGAAAAATTACTTCAGAAAAATAATGAATGGTGTAGGAAGCAATACAATAAGACAGAAGGAACACACAGCATCACTTTAAAAAAGGAAATGATCACTATGCAGCCATTTCAATGGCAGAAGGTGATCAAGAACCAATGATGGTGAAGGGAGAAATCCAAGCCTCATTGAAAGCCTTTGATATAAAACAGGACTACAGGGATTTATAGAATACCCACTGAGATATTTCAGCAAACATAAGCAATACTGGAAATGCTTTACCATATCAAGAAATTTGGACAAGACTCGGTCATTCAACTGGAAGACATTCACCTTTTTAACTCTTCCAAGAGAGGAGGTCAATAGATTCTGTCCATTATTGAACTATATCATATGCCAGGAAAACCATGCAAAAGATAATTCCAAAGTGTTTGCAGCAGAATGCCAAAAGGGAGCTGCCAGAAAATCAAGTAGAATTCAAAAGATAATATAAAATGAAGGATATCATTAGAATGTGAGATTGACTGGGACTGAAAGGAAAGAATATCCAAAAGATGTTTATATGTTTATTATTGGCCATGCAAAGGTGTTCAACTGTGTGGATCATTCTGTGCCATGGGTAACATGTCAAAGAATGGGAATTCCAGAACACCTAATTGTGTTCAATTGATGCCTGCAGAGAAAAAAAAAAGTTGTGCAAATAGAAGAAGTGGTATAGGATGGTTCAAAGTTTAAAAAACGTGCATCATGGTTTCAACATTTTACTGATTCCATCTGCATGATTAGCAAATAATCTGAGAAGTTGGACTACATGAAGAACATGGGATCAGGATTTAAAAAGACTTATTAGCAACCTGCAATATGCAAATTATACAACGTTACTTGCTGAACGAGGATGTGAAGCACTTATTTGTGAAGATCAAAAACTAAGCATTCAGTATGGTCTATACCTAAGAATAAAAATATGAACAACCCTTATTATTGGATCAAATAATTCCATGATGAACAGAAAAAAACCCCAGAAGTTCTTAAGGACCATATGTTTCTTTGATCTAAAATCAACATCCATTTGTAAAAATTAATGACATATTGCATTGAGAATGTCAACTACAAAAACACCTCTTTAAAGTATTAAATGCAAATATGTCATTTTGAAGACTAAGGAACATCTGATACAAGCCATTTCATTTTAATTCATATAATATGCAAGTTATATCGGGATGATGAAAGGGAATATCAAAGAAGAATTGATGTAGCTGACTTATAATATGGACTATGACATATATAACACAACAAATAAATCTGCCTTGGAAAATGTATGAAAAAATGCTCCCTAGGAAGTAGGATGGTGAGACTTGATCTCATGTACTTTGGACATAGTATCAGAGGAACCAGTTCCTGGAGAAAGACGCCATACTTAGACAAGTGCGATCAGTGAAAAAAGGGAAGATAGTCCATAAGACAGATTGCTACAGTGGCTGCAACAATGACTCAAACATAGCAATTATTGTGAAGATTGTACAGGATAAGGTAGGGTTTCATTCTGTTGTACATAGGTTAACTGTGAACCAAAAACTACTTCAAAGAATCTAAGAACAACAGAAACAAATGGCTGTGTTTATTCTTTATGATTATGGAGCATGCTCTATTAGGCAGAAAAGATCATATATACTTATATAAACATACACATAAATTATATATATATATATAAACTCATTCAGGATATTAAAGGATGCCTAGCATCATAGTGGGCTAATAATACACTGGAATGATATTCAACAGTATGGAGATTTAAATCCACCAGCCAATACTACTCTGGAGAAAAATAAGGCTTTATCTTCTCATAAGATTTGATAATCTCAGAAAAGTCATATTTAGTCTTACTACTTTGTCCAATTCTCAGTTAAATTTAGAATTGGCTCCATGACAGCAGGGTGCATCATGATATTTAAATATCTCATTGTACTTAATAAGGAAATTGAGCTTAACAAAACTTGATAACAATTTTTAGGTGGCCATGAGGACTGAAGATATTTCATAGTTCATAGAATTTCATTCCCATTTGGGGTCTCTGCAATTTTCTCCTATTTCCAGTTGTTATCCTCATTGCCTCCTTTTTAAATCACCAAGGAATCTCAACTATTTTGAGGATAGCACACAGTACACACAAATTTACTTCCATGAACAACCTTGTGCAACCAAGCCCAATAATGTCTAACATATTGCAAATCCTTCCAGCACTTTCTAATATTAGTATCACATATGCATGTATATGTGCAGGTGTAAAAAAACAGCAAAGTTATTTAACTGTGATAACTAACATGTATGATATATAGTATCATAATTAAATGCTAGCTGCTTTGGGGAAAGAAAGTATTCATTTGGAATTGAAGCAATAAGAAAAATGCAGTAGCACTTTTTCTAAGAGAGAAAAATTCCAAATTAATATAGAATTTATAGAAGCCTTACTATTCAGTCTTAAAAATTGGCCTACTAAGCTTTCAGTTGGCTGTTCAAATCCATCAGTAGTTCCATGAGAGAAAGATGAACTACATTCTCCTGTAAGGGTTTTCCACCTAGTAAACAATAAGAAAGCTCACTCAGAGGCTGAATCGACCGTAGGGAAATGGGAGTGGTTTTAAAAACAAGTCGTCATGGGATCGAATGCTTCCATGGGTAGGCATAAGGGAGGCCACTAGCATGGGCTAATTCGAAAGCCGGAGAAACCCAGGGAACTCATCACACACTCATGATGGGTGGCAAATCAACTAGTCACTTGTAGGCAGATTGTAGAAGCACCAAAATGACTGGTACCTACCTGTACATTATCACAGGTGAGAAACGTTTACAAGATTAGTTCCAATATCATCGGGTAAGGATTTGTCATCAGGGGATAGACCTTGTGTGCCAATTTCAAGCAAAAGCAATTTTAGGTAAATCCTGAGGTGCTTCTGCCCATCCTCAGCCTGGCCACGGGATAGAAGCAAACATGTGCTGTCTAAATGCCAGCATTTTCTATTTTTGACAGGGACCAGAAAGAACTCAATGGAGACTGAGTGTACACTAGAGGCTCAGAATGGATTTAATGTACCCCTTGTAAATTTTTATGGAGTCTCATTTGTCTTTCCAGTAGACTTGGTGGTTTCTATTGCTGTGCTTGTCTCGGTAGACTAGAGAAACAAATTCATAAACAGATATATGTATGTAAGGGAGAGGTTTATATAAAAGAGAAATGGAACATTGAGAAAACATCCCAGACCAGTCCAGTCCCAGATCGTAAGTCTCATATTAGCCCATATGTCTGATAGCAAGTCATAAGTCTGCTTCAGACTCATGAAGCACATGCAATAACACCAGGACAATCTCAGGCCATTGGGTGCAAAGTCTTGTGTACCCAGTGGTGTTGTAAACTTCTCAGTTCTGGCAGAGGCCTCTCTGGGTCTTTTCAAGTGTCTCAGTGTTGCCAGGAGTCTCTCTATGGTTTTTCTGGCTTCAGAGGTCTGGTTATATCAGGGTAACTCCATGTGACTTCTTTCCTGGGCCATCTCACAAGGAGTCAGCCTTGTGTCTTTTCAGGAGAGTGTCACCAAGGGACTGAGCTTTTAGTCTCTCTCTTTCAAGGGGGGAAATTCAGCCAGATTTCCAAGAATTCTCAGGAGAAAGCCATGTCCACACAGAGGTCTTATTGGCTATCTCCAGATTTACAGGCTAGACTCCACTCCTCCACTGCCAATCCTGAAAAATGATTCCGGATTAATGACTGCTACAACCATTGACCTTATATTAACCTACTGATCCACCACGGTTCCCATTGCTAAGGTTAACATTGTCATAGAGACATAGCAACGCTGGCCCATAGCACCTCCAGTTAGATAGGGTTTACAAAGCTGTTAATCTTTGTGAGAGAAGATAGCCTCTTCATTCTCTAGAGGAACAACTGGTGCATTTGAACTGCTAACCTGGCAGCTAGCAGTTCAGCACTTATCTAACAGTGGCACCAGAACTCCTTGGTATCTAGCAAACCCGCTGCTCAAAATTTAAGTTCTAATACCTATTTGGGATGAGTAGCACAGGCTGAGAGTGTTTTAGTTTTGACAGAAAGAGGGCTGGCATTACCTGGTGACCTTTGCCAGAATTGGGGAACCAGGTGGTTTCAAAAGATTCAGAGTTTACTTTTCACTTGTATGGAAAGAAGTAACTGGATTTTCTTTCTAATAGCCAACTCCTCTTTTCTTTGTTCTCAGGACACTTTTGTGGGCTGAATGAAGTAGCTTTTTTCAGACAGTAAATCTTGCAGTGACAGGCAAACTTGGAAAACAAAGTTTGGATTAACAAAAATTGGGTATGACAGAGGTTTGCATCTCTGGGGCTATAAATCTCCAGGATGCAGGCTAGGTGTGTGGGCATTGACACTTGATTGTGGAAGAGCCATCACACTCAGGTAAGAATGATGTCTTTGACTGAGGAGTCCTAGTGGCATGATGGTTGCGCTTTGGGTTATCAACTCCGAGATCAGCAGGCATCACAGCTGAAGAAAGACAGGGCATACTACTCCCCAAAAAGTAACAGTCTCAGAAACACAGTGTCATTCGGTTGTGTTGTGAAGGGTCCCTATAGATTGGCATCAACTAGATGGAAGTGCATTTGGAGTTTTTTGAGTAACTTTGAGAATCTGTGCCTGGAATCCATCATGGGATTCTCTGTGAGACTGAAGAGAAGGATTCAATTTAGGATCACAGCTACAGAGGGCTCCTAATTCCGTTAGACCTTTAACTCTAGGGTTCTTCTGGTATAATTCATGCAAAATTTGTTATATTTCCCTCTAAAATAATAGTGAGATAATTATAATTAAAATATCCATTACATGTAGAAAGTATCCTGAGTAACTTGACACCAATTTAAAGTCATTATTTTACATTTTGAGAAACCATTCAAAATGCTAATAAATATGTGTATCCCTAATAATGAGATCCAGTTTTCTATAAAAGTTTGCCTCAGAAAAATTACACATATGCTTGCTTTAAATACTTCTCACTTTGACAATATGTAGCTGGAAGAATTAAGTAGACATTAACACATTTCCACTGCTAAAATTCCTGAAAACTTGCTTAATAGTTTCACAGTGAAAGCAATGATCTCAATCACTGCCTAACTGGGCAGCTTGTTCTCCAGAGAAAAATTAATAGTTATCATTTATTGGTCAGAACTGCCTTTGACCTTTCTATGACTCTAGGCCAACAAAACTGTTGGTTCAATCTCCTCAATTTATACAAAAAGCTGCTTCTAACAGCTTGGATTTAGCATCAGTTTGATAACAGAAGGTCTCTCACAGCAGGGTCCTCCCATTCAGTGCTGTGTAGAACAATAGTAAAAGGAATTGCTAATATTATGAAAATGTAACCCGGGGCAGTGATGTTAAAACCATAAAAATAATAAATACAGCTAATGCTGAAATGCAATGCAGTCTGCTAGATTCAGTCAAGAAATTATCCCATGCTATGCTGAATTTCTGAATTGAAATTAATGCATCAAAAAGTAAATAAATATATAAATAACTGAATTATAAAAGTAATGCAATGACATATTTGTATGAGAAATCTAAACCAAATATTCCAGATGATATGTAAAAACAATTTAGGATATTTTCAAAGTCTAGAAAATAAAACCAAAAATGTAGTTTAGGAATCTCTTGGTAAAGTCTTAATTATTTAAAAAATATAAGTTGTTGCTGGTAGGTCATGCTGAGTCAGTGGTGATGCATAGAGACCTGCTTCACCACACAGTGAAACACTCCTCCAGGCTGCCCCATCCTCACGATTGTTCAAATATTCCAGCCCCGGCTGAAGGACATAGCAATAATCCATCTTGTCAAGGCTATTCATATTTAGAAAGATTCCCCTGAATTTTAACACACAGTTTCTTTTTTTTTTGTGGGGGGGGCGCATCACTGCCCTCTGGCGGTCAGAGTAGAAGGCTCAGCCTTTGCTTCTGTGGAGCCGCTGCTGGAATTGAACCTCCATCCCAGTGCGCTGTGGTCCTGCGCTCAACCACTACGCCACCGGTGCTCAGTCCAACACGCACTTTCTAAAGTCAAGTCTACCAAATAATATAAACTTCCAATTCGATGACTACTTGATTTCTACCAGAAAGTAGGAATTGAACAAGAGTAAAAAGGATAAGTTATTGCAAAGATATTGACTCTGAGAACAGGGTGCACATATCATAAAAATAGAAAAAAATTTGGGGGTGGGTGGGTTTCTGGGTCTTCATAAATTTAATCCCAGTGGTGAACCATAACTATTTTCTCATTTGCATACTCCTTTGTCACATTCCACTTTCCCAGATCCTTTAGCTTGTTGACAATGGAAGGCTTATCATTGTTCATCAGAACATAAAACTGGCAGAAGCCATTCTGTGAATGTGTCCTTTAAAAGATGTTTATCCAAGGACAATATGTTTATGTACATTGTTTTACTAACAAAATATATGTGTAAGTATACAATGCATATCCATGTGAGACCTGAGTGTTGAAGCAAATGCACATTTGTTTTTCTTATCAGAAACCATAATATTAATAGTTTTATTTCTTTGAACTGAAAAAAAGCAATAAGATTATCAGTGAATATTTACATATTTACATATGCTGATTTTACTTTGTTTTTGGTGGTGGGAAATTCAAAGAAAAGTGTTCTTTTGATATCTGTCTACTAGATTTTCAGTGATATTTGCTATCTAAATAGAACTTTAGTGTCTCCAAAGACAACACCATTTTAGTTTTATGACAATCAAATAAGTTGATAATTTTTTCATCACATAACAATGTCAAGTGGTTTAATTGATTTGCTGGTTTCCTAAAGTAAATAATTGCTTGGAAGTTTTCATTTTGACATCTCCACCATAGCATATAAATGTCATTGAAGAAACGAAAGTAGAATGCTTAATTGTACAGATTTAGCTAGGCAGTTCTGAATACAGTATAATACATTCCTTAATATTTATTTGATTGAATTTATATTACTATGATCTAACCCTATGGGATTCATTCAAGGCAAAAATGTGCTATGTGCTCTCATACAAAGTCATTGTTAGTGTAAAACCATAATAATTATAATCAAAATCAATTTCAAGGGCTCCAAGCCCTTAGGACTACCACACTGGCCAAAATAATGGAAAATTAAAATGATTTAGAATCCATTCTAGCCCTGTGTATCTTAAATATTGTACTTCATCACATTATGCAAATTACATATATATAGCAACATAGCCTTGTTTAACAGCCTCCTATGTCCTCATGCAAGTGATAAGGATGACATACCATCCACTTTGTAATGAGTGCATCAAATGATCATTTTGTAGGCAAACATTTCCATCTCACTGGCAGATGGCATAAAAGGCTGTTCAAGAAGCTTTTCAAAGCAAGTTAAAATAGTCTAATAATGAATAAATAGCAGATACTGTCATTGTAAATTTAGAAGAGACACAAAGTGTATCCTGAAATAGCTTCGTTGAAAGCAAACTTCAGCTAATGTGTGCCAATGGATTTATTTTTAAATGTCATCTGCTTATTATTTTATTGTTACATACTATCGAATGCTACAACTATAGTTAAGGTGGCCATCCTTGCTTTATTTACCTCTTATGAGAATTATACAAAGAAGTGCCTTTTTTTTAAGGAAGTGAGTTATTTTAACTATCAATGAATGCTGTCAATTGAAAATACCATGTGTACTAAAAATATAGCTGTGATTCTGATCTCCAATTTAATCGTTCCCTTTATGGGAAAGAAAAGAACAAAAAGAAGAAGGGGAAACAACACAGTAGTTTGTCCATTCTGACTTAAATAGACTCTCCAGGACAGGGTGGAACTGTCCCACAGGGCTTCCCTGGCTGTGGTGTGTGAGTAAGCTGGCTGCCACATCTGTGTTCTATGACATGTGCCAGGGATGAAAGAGCAGCCTTTCTGATCAGCAGCTAAGTGCTTTGACAACTTCTACACCACAAAAGGTCCTGTTCAGTTTTAGTATTTGCAAAGATATTCTCAGCATTGTTTTAAAATTTCTGACCAGAGGGTTGATTCTTAATAATCCAGGAAAGAATCTATCTCCCTAAACTTATCAGGGACTGACTAATTATTTTCTTGGTATTCCCTTGGGATCAGATGAAATTTTACTATCTGCTGCATTTTGAAGGTTTAGTAGTTTATTTTTGCTACACTTTTATGAGTTTACATACTATGAAGTGTCTAACATAAATCATAACACGGATCTTTCTGTATTTAAAATTAATCTTGAAGTTATGCAATTTCCTAGCTCAGAATTTGGCAATGAATATTGCGAAACTCCGCATAGGACAGATGAGTGAAGAGATATAAATCATATGTCTTATGGTGCTAAAATGATTGTAGCAGTTGCAAGCTCACATGATATCTTTGAATAAGTGCAGATACAATTCTTATAACATTTCTAACGCAATTTTTCTAAGCTAGACCTTAATTTGAATCCTTTGGAAATAACATGCTTGAAAGAATCCACTATTTTAGTTGAGATCCTATACTTGCTTAAAATTAAGCTTTATGCAGTACCACGAACGTAAATGTAGCGATTTGGAGAATGGAAGAATTAAAAAAATATCAGAGACAAGGTAGGGAGTCTTCCACAGGTTCATGTCAGCCTGCACACAGGAGATCTCTGTCCACTTCCTGTGATTTGTAAAGTAAGTATAGTCAGTGTCATAACTTACATTTCTAGCTCACTTTTTCCCAATGCCTCACTTGTTATAAAGAAGATCTGCTTTCTTTGCTGTTCTTTTTCAGAGTGTGTGGATTGGATGTGTCCCCATTCACAAGTATGTATCTCAGAGTTATGTCTGAAGGTATGAGTATGGGTTTCTCACCTGAAAGAAGGCAGAAAAGTGCAAGGTAGAAGCTTGAGTGTCTTCTGTCTTGTCTTAAGTCTATTCAGAGAAAGTGAATTTCTCAGACCTGCATTTCCAGCATTAATGAACCATCCTATATATCCCATACATCCTCACCACGCTTCAACTGAGACGTAAACATTCCTACTCCTGTGGAAACTCTTTATCCAATAAACTCCTTGTTGCCCACCTTCCATGCAGGTGTGAAAAGCTGTTTAGCTCTGGCTAATTGTGAAATTCCCCAGAGATGGTTTGATGAGACTCCCTATGTTTCGTTAATGACTTCTAGGATGGGAAAAAGAGCCAATTCAGTAAAGATCATCATTTGGTGGTTGAAAAGTAAAAGGCTGGTGGGAACAGTGGCCCCGGATATAGAGTCCCATATCTCTTTCATAATGGCTCTGATCACTGCCGTCAACTTGAATCCGACTTGTAGCAGAACTGTGAGTAGAAATGTCACGTGTGGGTTTCTGAGACTGCAAATCCCCATGGGGACAGAAGGTCCCATTCTTCAACTTCTGTATGGCAAACAGGTTCAAGTGGCTGGCTTATCGTGTGTTCCTAGGTGAAGTTAAAACTCACTAAACTACCAGGGCTCCGTGACAATCCTTAAGAAACAGACACACTGAAGACTAGGCATCTGCATCTTTCTGGGGGATAATATCTTTTCATCAGATATAGGTCACATTATAACAAGCTACTTTGAAAGCAATTTAATATCAGGGATGTTGATGTTAAAGGTATTCAAGCATATGCTAAAAACCTATTATATATGCTATACAGCTGTTACAAATCAAATCTAAATAAGGAACCCATATCCATATGCCTTTCACTTTATGAACTATCAAGGCATGAAAATTATACTTTTATCAACATTTTGTTTTAAATGACTTTTTTATATTAATTAAAACAAGTAGTGTAAACAAATAGTGAAAGAACTTTACCCTTAAAACCATAGAAAGCAGTTTGCTCTCAGAGGAAGAAAGGAACTCGCCGAGATAAATGTTTCCAACGTCAATGGAGGCCTGTTGACTGGTGGCAGAGCCGCAGGCAGCCTCCAGGTGACTGCCATCACGGGCGAGGGCAGGCCCAGGTGTTGTGCCCAGGTGGCTGCCATGGGTGAAAGAAGATATTGCTTTTCACCGTATTTATGGATACATTCAGTTAATTTTTAAAATACCCTCCTTTAAAAAATATTCAAATTCAGTGTTCTCTTTCCTAAGTTTTAGTTTTTCAGTATTTTTTGGATCATAAGACACACATTTTACCCTCAACAGTGGGTGTGTATTATGGTCCGCAGGAGTGGTACTCCAGAACATTTTAGTTTCCTAGCACTATTTGGTTCAGAATGTTTCTTTCTCATTTTCCTCTTCTAAAAACTGGATGTGTCTAATAGGTGCATCTTATGGTCTGAAAAATATGGAATATGATAAGCAGAGGTCTCTGGTGAAGAGATACATTTGTTTCACATTGTGTCTGAAATTCTCAGGTTATGGTATTTATAATTCAAAAATGTTTGTTTCTACAAAAAAGAAAATTGTTTTATTTTAATTTTTATGCCTTTATCAATTATGAAATATAAAGAGTCAATAGTAATTGCTTTTTATTTATAAAATAATTCCATCACATAAAACACATTTTATATGAAAAACACATTCCATGTAAATAATGTATTTCCCCTTATCTGGTATGAATTTATCTTAATTCAGTATAAAGAACATGAAATAAATATGTATAAGTATTAACTCATGCTTCAGCTTCACAGTTTTATGTGTCATGCTAATGATAAATCTATACACTGTAGCCTTAATCTTTTTTTTAGCCTTAACTTTTGAAATATATCATGAATATACTAGAAGTTGTTTAATCATTTAAAATATAATTAAAATATAATTAACAAAATCTACACCTCAGCTCTTGGCAAGTAACACATGTTAGGATAGAAAGTAATTCTCTTTCGTGTCCAATGGATCTAGATGATTGTTCTAAGACAAGGTCCTCAAACTTTCTAAACAGGGGCCAGTTCACTATCCCTCAGACTGTTGGAGAGCTGAACTGTAGCTAAAAAACAAACACAAAGAACTATGAACAAATTCACCATAGGCCCAGAATGAGCTGGCTGCTAAACAGGAAGGGAGCAGTGGCAAAAACACCTGGCGGCCCAGATAAATGTCCTTGATGGACCACGTTTCTACAGATTGCATACAGTTTGTAAATAGTAGAAAAATCATCAAACCCTCTTTCAGAAAGTTCCTGCACTTTAGCTTGTATTTCACAATGAAATGTGACAATAAACAGCACATCAGTCTTCTGGGAAGGAAGTATATTTTAAAACTATAGATGAGATTATACTTAGCAAAAAACTGAATTCTCAAATAAGAGTGAAAAATTCCAATTAAGAACTAGTATAAGAGCTTAGATTTAGACTCATAAGAGCACATAGAATTGCACCAGAATTATGCACTAACTCATACAGCTACTGAGTTATTACTGACCTTTAGCTGAGAGGAATGGACTGATTCTCAGTACGTCATGTAACCCTTATAGTCATTTGTAAATAAACACAGAGAATATGATAGAAATAATGCTTTCATTAAAACAACATCTTAAAAAGAATTTTACATCTTCCAATTTTACTTTTCCCTCACATTACTTCTAGGAGTAGATAAAGAGATTATCTTTATTGGATTGTGAAGGCATGTTATGCACCAAACATTTAAATATCATATTGAAGTTAAAAAAAACATGCATCAAGTGATGGATACCAAAATATTGAAATCTAATTTCATTCAATATGAATTATTCAATGACACAGTTGGTATCAACTCACCACCTTCCCAAGTTGTTTTGTTAGGAGTTGGGTCTCCTTCTCCATTATGAATGGGTTCTTTGTAAGAGAAAGAAGAAAGAGGAATTTGGAAATTCAATATTTTATTCTAGACATACTCTTTGGTTGTTTTAGCCTACAATAATGGAATATAATGTGATAGATGTCAAAGTTCAGCTGGGAAGAGAAATGCTTCTTCTGGAATTGCCAGAACTAAAATCAACCTGTTGAAACAAAACATAGTTCATAGGAGACCATGCCTGCCAGATACATCCTGCCACCAGCTTGGAACCACCTGTGTATGAACCATGTCATCGAAAGAAGGGAATTTTGAGTGTGAGTAGTGCTTTCAAAAAGTGCTGTGTTAAGGGTTATTTATTTAACAGACTATACAAGGATCATAATAATTTCCTCTGCATAGGGTTCTATACATACATGTGTGATGAAAATGAATTATGGGAATTATTATTAGAAAGAGAAACTGTAAGGGTACACCAAGATGAGGCTTGATTAGATTCACTAAATGGAAGTTAGAAATTGCACAGAAGAAACCGGATTTTATTTTAAGCCAATGTCACATAAAACAGGTTAGAAAAGCAGAGGCCCAGCCAGAACTTTGGGTCTCAGAAGAATTATATTTTAAAAGATATATTGATACACCGAGAATTGCTGCGGGAAGGACTGAAAAATCAAACAATTCCCTGACCATTTGGCTTTGTCATTTGACTGTGAACAGTAGGCCTGGGTACGGCTAGTTGGGGATATGAGTGAGGCATCAGAAAACACTCTGCTCTGGGACAAATTTAAAAGGAGCTTGCAGGCAGCCTGTTGTAAGGGGATCCTTTGTTTCACTTGTGAAATGGCAGCAAGGAAGAGATCAGCTGAGTCTGAACATGGTCCATGATGCTTGTGGACCTGGTTTGCAGGATAAGAGAAAAATGAAGATTGGTTGGCCCGAAGTTTAAAGAGTTGTACAAATACTAAGCTTATGGGTCAGGACTATGAAACTATGTGAAGGGCAAGATGGTCTGAGTGCGGTGAGGTGTGTGTGTGTGTGTGTGTGTGTGTGTGCATGTATGCGTGAATTCCAATGTGAACTATTGGTCCCTCTCATTTGATTTATAAGCTCAAACATGCACAGGGGCAGTTCTAATGTTTCCTATGGGTAGATTGAGTCAGAACCTACCCAAAGACAGTGGATTGGGGGTTGTTGGTTCACATTCTCCAGGAATCACTAGGTAGTAACACTTCACTGCTCCGTATCTGGAGTCTGTGCTGAGACCTTCACCTGCAGAAGGTCTGTGTGTGACAGCACTTGGGTGTCAGGGCCACGGAGTAGCTACTGGCTTCTTTGTACATATAGAGATATGGTAGCAGCACTGCAGCAAGCCCACTGGACTCAAGGGAGCCACTCCATATACACCGACATCTCATAGATCTTGCCCAATCAGCGGTGCTAGCAGGTGGCTACAAATATCAACATCCTAATGCCCCAGGAGACATAAAATTGCCCATTATCACAACTGGGTACTAATTGACTTGATGAGAGTGACTTTAAGACTTTCTTAAAAATATTATTATAGCAATTATATTATTATGCCAAAGTTATTTTAATATGTCTGGAATGTTTCTTTAAATTTTAAAGCTTTTTTGAATTGTGTAAAATAAAAAAAATTAATTCAGTTATTGAGATCATTCCATCTCATAAGCATCTGATTGGACAGAGTAGAATTGTCCTTTTGGGTGTCCAGTCTGCATATCTTTATAAAACAGAGGATATCGTACTTCTCTTAAGGAGCACCTGGCGTGTAGCAGACCCACTGTAACTCACTCCACCATCAAGTCTGCACAGAAACATTGGGGGTCATTCTAGAGGAACACAAGTCGAAGCCATGGACGTGCACTCAGTTTTGAATTGGGCCACAAAATCAGCAGTTGTAAACCACCAGCCACTACTAGGGATCAAAAGCAGACTTTCTGCCCTTTTAAAAGGCCTACACCTTTGGAAACCAACGAAGACAGTCGGTTTCTCCATCCTGAAGGCGGTCATGAATGAGAAACAACTCTAGGGCAGTGATTTTGCTTGTTTCCTTGTTTTATTCACTCCAGGCACAAATGAGACTTAAAGACAGTGTTAAGAAATAGGACTCATTTGTAATCCATTCACTGCCTGTATTCTAACAGCCTTCAAAACAATTATTCAACTAGAGTTACCAAGCAATCATTTAATTATTCTCTAGATCTCTTTATATCCCTGCTTTCCTTCCAAAATTACCTTGGTTGATAAAAAAAAAACACATTTAAATTAGCAAAAGATAGAAAGCAGAGTAGCTGATTTGCAACTAATCAATCTGTAGTGTTTATATTTAGATTGTCCTTTACCATTTCCCCAAAGAGAACTTAACACTTGTAATCTATGGAAGAAGGTGAAATTAAAATATGCTATGGTTTACTACATCTTAATATAGAACTTGAGTGTCTACATGTCCTTCAAAATTATTAAAGGTCATCATTAATGATAATCAGTTGTGACTCAACATTTCCAAAAGGATGAAGAAGAAAATAGAAAGGGAAAAAATAAATTAAAGAATGATAAAATATTTCTGAGTTAGACTATTTTCTCTTGAATTTGATAATTAGTTTGTATTATTTCTTTGAAAGCAGATGAAAATTGCACAGTAGTATGTATTTGTTGTATTTGTTGTCTCCCTCACTCCTAATAACTTTCCATAGTAGAGAGAGGTGGACTTCGAACAAGGTATTTAGACAGCAATAAAATTTGATGAATGTGTGGTACTCATTGCATATGAAACTCAGTGCATAATTGCCTTTAGTAGTCACTAAACTTTAGCTACGGTGTCACTAGTATTCAAGTACTAGTTAACCATTGCTGGTTTGAGGCCGCCCAGAGGAGACTTGCGGGTGTAGGGTTCCTCTTGGGTGTTAATGGCAGGGTTAGTAGCCCTGAACCACCTGCGAGGTCCATGGGGAAAACACGAGGCTCTCTTCTCCCACAAAGTATTACAGTCTCAGAATCTCCCAGGGGAAGTCCCACTGTGTGCTCTAAGACAGCAGAGAGGTAGAATTGGCAGCGCTATGGCCTGCCCGCCGACCTGCTTCCAAAGAGTCACAGTTTTGAAAACCACCTGAAGTCGATCTACTTTGAACACAGCATCACTGTGAGTTAAAATCGACTTTGCAACAGCTAATAGCAAACATCACCTGCCAGAATCACTGAAAAACGCTGGTTGCTTTTCCAGCAATCTATTCATCTTTCTCTTACTGTCATGAAGTTATGCTGGCTCATAGGAAACTCCTCTGGGTTGCCAAGACTGTAACTGTTTAGAGGAGTAGAAATCCAGTCTTCCTGCTGCAGAGTTGCTGGTGGTTTTGAACTGCCAACCATCTGGCTCCCAAGCCAACGTGTGACCACTGCACCACCAGGGTTTCACCATCACTCTGTATAGTGCTGAAAAGAAATCTACAATCCTTTTCTTATTTACTCTGGAGGTCAAATTTCTTTAATATCAAGATAACTATTTTTTTTAATTTTCAAAAAAAAATCATTTTATTGGGAGCTTGTACATTGTTTCTCATAATCCATCCATACAGATGTTGTGCCAACAATATCAAGATAATTTTACTAACTAGATCTATATATCAGAAGTTGCATTCTAAATCTTAAAATTTGTACTGCTATGACCATAAGGGTTACTGATGTCTCATTTCCAATAATACAAGTTTTTTGATTACACATTACACAGTTTTCAATAACAAAATAGTGTCTTACAATTCTTTTTTTGAAAGATCATAGTGTATTCAATACAGAAAATATCTACATACCAATCGCTAATAAAAAGCATATATTCTAATCATTTTCCTGAGATGGAACATTATGAAATGATCTTCAGGTTCACCGCAAGACCTTGGTGTTCCAAAATACTTTCCAGTGTGTTGGGTTGTATATTTGAATTAACTAAGTATGTGCTGATAAAGTTCAGAATTCATTGTTTCATACACAAAGTGAACACTGCACCTTTCACTCCATTAGCAGCTGCCAGATTCATTTTGGACTTGACATTCCCTATTTAATTTGACACCAACTAGCTAATCTCTTTACCCTATAAATTTCTGATGTGTCATATTGCATTACATTTCTTCTGTCACATTCCATCACTGAATATTTTGTCACATAAGAAAGTCAATGTGATTTGACATAACGCATGATGATAGAATCCAAGAGATTTAAAGCAATGCTAGTCACTGAAGCAGAAATGTGACACATTGCTTCAAAAGTGCAAATATTCACTTTTTGAAAAGTAGACATCTGCTAAAAGCAGGTATATAGGGTGATCCATGATAGTTCAGAGACATGATGGATTTTGCTTTTTAGGGACAAACTTAAACCACCATACTGCATTACATAAATAAGAATAACAATAATAACAAATGGACTCAATGTGGCAATGGCCAGAGAAGAACTATCTTGATTCTACTTCTTTTGTGTAGTAAGAATTTTCCTTTCCCCAACTATCGTGATCCGAACTCTACCTTACCAATCCAGGTGGACTGGAAGAGGTATACTGGTACAGAGAACTCAGGACAGATGAACCTCTCAGGACCAGTGGTGAGAGTGGAGTTACCAGATTGGTGGAGGCAAGGTGGGGTAGAGAGAGAGAGCCAATTACAAAGATCTACACATAACCTATCTGGAGGACCGAATTCAGAGGAATAGGCAAAGGGCGATGTTAGACAATGTAAGATATGACAAAATAATAATAATTTATAAAATAATGGTGCTTGGTGGAGGAGAGGGAGCAGGAAGGGAGGAGGAAAGATGAAAAGATGATGTTAAGAGCTCAAGTGGAAAATGAGATATTTGGAGAACTATGATGGCAGCAGGCATGCGAAGGTGCTTGGCACAGTATGTGTATATGTGGATTGTGAAAAGGGATGTAAGATCACTCAATAAAATGAGTAAAATTTAAAAAAAAGAATGCCCTAGATTTACTAAGCCATTGAAATGTTGAAGTTTTTTTGTCTCCTTTTAGACATTGTTGAAAATAACTCACATAAGTTTATTTATACCACAACATACATCATCTTCTGTATCTTACTGCTTAAAGTAATGATAAAACCAATACACTGAAAGGAAACAAGTTTCCACGAGACTCAGTAACTTTCCTATCTCTTTTTAAAGATACACTGTGCTTTCATACTAAAATGTATTGTCAAATTTATTCTACTTCTTAGCAACCCCATGAGCAGTTTAGCTGAGTCTCTCTTGCCTCCCGACACTAGAACCAAGTCAGCCAGTCTTTTGCTCCAGGGCACCTGGATGAGTTAGACCTTTTTAGTAACATCTCAATGTATCTATAAACTAAATGTAAATAGTCATTTTTGACTTACTAGTGTCTCCTTTGGGACTCTAACTGGTAGTCATGAAATAATTAGGATATAGGAATATATATGTTCATGAAAGGATATTTGCTGACATGCTCTTTATGATACAAAGAAAATTAAATATTTGAATCAAGAAACGTGGACTAAATTCGGGCACATCGATTACATGTGATAATATTCAAACAGATTCAGAAAAAAATGAATGAATGCTATTCCATATAGGTAGATACATTTATTAGTAAAATATCAGTAAAAACAACTTAGAGGAAAGTTGTATGTTTCATCAGTGCTATACAGTTCCCTGGCTGGCTCGACTCCTCCCTAAGAGCTTTCTGTCAGAGAATTGTGATAAGAGTTGGACAAGTCCCCAATAGAATGATTTAGAAAAATAAAAAGAAGTGAAGATAGAAAGTCTCTGTTTATCTTAAGTACTTCGGTCATAGTATCATGATAAACTAATCCCTGGAGAAGAGCAACACGTTTGATAAAATAGAATGCCAACAAAAAGAAGGATGGTTGTTAAAGAGAAGATTGGTAGAGTGGCTGCAACGATTGGCTAAAGCAGAACAACAGTGATGAGGCGGATCCAGCACCAGACAGTATTTTGTCTTGCTAGGAGTTAGAAGTAGCCTATGGCGCCTAACAATAATAACAACAATTGAATTTTAGAGAGTGAACAACTAATTTTTAAAGCGACACCTTCTTCCATCACATAGATTTTCCCTCTGAGAGGAAGGGATATGTCATCACATCTACTTGTGAACTTTATATAAAAAGCGTGAACAATGAAATGTTCTTCAAAAATAATCGAACTGTTTAACATTCATATAATATTAATATGTATATTAATACCTACATTCATTTATATAATGAGAGATCACATCCAGAAATTCAAACATTTATGACTTCAAGTTGCTGAGACCTTTCCTTCTTTCTTCTCATCAAAGATTTTCATTACAGATTTGAACATTATCACTAACTCTTTATGAACTACGTGCTCTCTGCCCAAATTCAGATTTAGACCTTTGCTAGTTGTTGCACATTTGGAAAATAAGTTAGCCATGCATGTCACCAATTTGAACTAACTGATTCAACAGCAATTGTATCCCTTGCCCATCGCTATCCCTTTTATGCTTCGAGATGGAGAGGAGCCTGGAGGGAAGAGAAGGCAATGAGCTAGACGACTGATGGATGAGAACTTGGGAGAAATGTAGGGAAGTAGCTCGCAAAGGGATGGATCAGGGAGGCGGTGAGAGGTAGACCAGTGGTAGCGTTGCTTAGTCGTGTCAACTGTTGAAAGCAAAGGTGATAATATGAAATGCAAACCTCTATCTAGTTCACAGTTAATATCACTTGCTAACATATAGACAGGCCACTTATAATTTAAGGATTAATTTACTTTTTAGCTAAATATGACGAATTGAGCAGTAAAAGATGTGGTGTTTATAAGACGCATGCCAGATGGACTTACAGCTAAGAAGAATTTACCCATAGAGGTCATATTCTATCTTAAAATGATTCGGGCACAGTTAATGAAAGAACAGCAATCTATCCATCTTATTGCATGAGCTTTTATCCATAAATGCATTAAAATAAAATACCATGTAAGTGTAGTGATTGGATTATAGAATATTTTCGATTTCTCTTTAATTTTCTATAAAGACATGCAGATTTAAAAACAAAAATGGCAAAGGATATTTTAAAGGAGCGCTAGTGAATGAATGAAGAATTGGGCTGCTAATCTGTGGGCAGTTCAAATGGACAAAATGATCTACAGAACCTCGAGGAAGCTGTCTGCTCTCATGAGGCCAGAAGCTCAGGAACCTAGGGAGCTGAGTTCTGGAGAATCATCGCCTGTACATCGGGATACGAACTGCACCCTCGGATGTTGGAAATCCGCAGCAGCGCTGTGGGAGAAGGATGGCACTGGACTCCCAGCAGTATTTCCAGGCTTGAAAATCCACAGGCACAGATCTACTCTGTCCTAGAGGCCCGCTATGAGTTGGAAGCATCTTGATGGCAGTTAAGTTTGTACATTACTGTGTTGACATGGACTCAATGGCAGTGGATATACATGGCACTAAATATACACTGTTGGCTGAACCCTGGTGGCGTAAGTGGTTGAGTGCGGGACTGCGCCCCGCGGGCTTGGCGGTACAAATCCAGTGGCGGCTCCCAGGAGCAGCACTGGGTAGCGCCCACGACCACCAGAGGCAGTGATGCCTCCCCCCCCAAAAAACACAACAAAATAAATAAATAAATAAATAAATAAATAAATAAATAAATAAATAAATAAACACTGCTATTTTTAATTTGATTTTACAGACAATAAAATGCATTCCAACTCTTACCATCTTCAAAAATATTGAGATAAAGACTATTTGATAATTCCTAAAGTGAGTCATAAGACTACATTTTTAAGCCTGCTTGCAAACCAGTCAACTGAAAGACATTTAAAATTCATTTGATTCAGTGGATTTGGTGTGAGGCTCAGCATTCTGTTTCTTTTCCTTTCCTAAATTAATTTTATAGACACACTCCAGTGAAGTATTCTCACATGCAATAAAATTTTAAATATAAATTTTTAGATTCTATATGATTTCTAGCCTATGGATTAATTTCCTTAAACCATTAGATGATCTATTCTTCTGATCTCAAATTAAAAAGTGGGATTTTAGTAAGCATGAGGACAGAGGACACTATTCTCTCTCTCTCTCTCTCTATATATATATATACATATATAATATTTGCATACACATTACTTGACTTTCTTATTATCCACTTTTTTATTAATACTAGGTGATTAAATCTATTCTCCACAAATTTCATCAATTTTCATCTCACTTGAAGGAAGTAAGCTGTGTTGAGATGTCCAACTACTTCTTATTAATTTTTTAGAGATTCATTCTAGACCAGTTGTTCTAAATATAATCAGTCAGTTCCAACTTATTCTTGCTGTGTTATATTTTATATGGTAATCAGATTTGGATTTCACCTATACTGACTTTATATAAAGGCTAATACTATATATACTCACATATAAGTCGAGTTTTTCAGCACATTTTATGCAGTTTCTGTGGTAAATTAATTAGGCGCATAGGCTGATATTAGTGTTATATAAGTCATTTCTATGTTCCTACAATTAGTAAATGTCCCATCTCTCATTTTCTGATTTTGTTCTTTACCTATATTTAGATCTACCACCCATAGAGAAAGAAATATTATAATTTGATAATCTGTCTTCTTTCTGGTCCCAGCTGGTCTCCCCCAATGCACATGACAATCTGGGTGATGGAAAACCATAATAGCTATATAATAGTTATAAACCATATCTGTAAATAATTGAAATTATTAATAGCAAAAGTCAAGGCACGATAGCATCAAAACAGTAAATAGAGGTTAATATGCTTAATCCACTTAGACATATTATTTTAACTTTTT
Source organism: Nesogale talazaci (assembly GCA_004026705.1). Lineage (NCBI taxonomy): Eukaryota > Metazoa > Chordata > Mammalia > Afrosoricida > Tenrecidae > Nesogale > Nesogale talazaci. Next base: position 12,307 of record PVJH01002442.1, on the reverse strand, counting down.
AGTGCCAATTGGATGAAAGTTTAAAGAATAGAACATTAAGTGAGTTAGGTCAGGTTAACCAGAGAAACAAATCCAGTGACACATTATGTTCATGTAAGAAAAAGCTAATTGTCAGAAGTAATTGTATATCACGGAAGCATCCCAGACCAGGCCGACTCAAGTCCCAAATCTGACACTAGTTCAAATATATCTCCTCAGACTCATGAAGCCACATACAATGATGCAGAATGCAGGAGCACCACAGACCCAGCCGGTGCGCACAGTCTCATGGATCTCATGCACCCATGGCAATGGGTGCATACCCAGGGCTCTGGCAGGACCCAGAGTGACTCACCAACAGAAGGTAGAAGACAGAGTGAAAAGGGTAGGTTCCTAGGGGCCTCCTTATGAGGAGACCACGCGCAGAAGGAGATTTCATCAGGCAGTGACCTCATTGACAGATTAGACTACGCCTACAGTTTTATGTATCAAGTTGACATGAAATTATGTAGCTACCACAATCAGGTTTACATTAAAAATATATTTTAGAATGTAAATCATATATAGACTTTCCGTTTCATCTCATTTATTGAAATCATCTCAATATACCATTTTTCTTATTTCCTCTAATTTCTGTTTCTAATTCTTTCTTTCTAGTAATCTGTAGTTCATAAGTTAAGGCTTGAATATTTCACTAGTGTTATTGTTCCCTTAAAGCAGTGGTTCTCAACCTTACTAATGCCATGACCCTTTGATACAGTGCCTTATGTTCCGGTGACCCCCCCCCCCCAATCCATCATAAATAGGTGCTTTCACATGATCTTTGGTGACCCCTGTGAAAGAGTTATCTGACCCCCAAAAGAATTATGACCCACAGGTTGAGAACCACAGCCGTAAAGTTTTGTCTAGTGTTTGATATATATAGAAATATGTCAGTGTGATGTGCTGTGGAATAGATTCCAAATCATAGTGACCACAAATAAACTATAATTGAAAAGTGACCCACAGATTTTCAATTCCTAATTTTGAGGCAGTAGATTTCCAGACACTTGCTTCAATGTGCTTCTTGGTGCATTCAAAGCACAATCTTTCAATGAGCAGCAGAATAGACTAAATTTGACATCATCTATAAGCTTCTACTAGGGCTGTGATACATAATAATCAGTGTAAGATATGACAATAATAATTATTTATAATTTATCAACAGGTTATGAGGGAGGGAAGAGGGAGAGAAAGGGTAAAAGTGAGAAACTAATACCAAGGCCTCAAATAAAAAGAAAATGTTTAAAAGTAATTATGGCAAGATATGTACCAATATGATTGATACAATTTATGTGTGGATTGTTATGAGAGCTGTAAAAGCCCCCAATAAAATTATCTTAAAATAATAGTAATCTAATACTAAGACTAAATGTGATTCTCCCTACAGATGGTTATTTTCTCTAAGAAACTGATTTAAGTCCATTAATAACTAAGCACCAAAAAGAAAAGTTTACAACTTAAACAACTTTATTCAATAACAAGACTATGCAGCCACCAAATTAATGTCAAAAATTAATGTGTCTATTAGCACCTTCTTTCAAGTTTGTATATGTTAGAAAATGGAGCAAATTTCCAAACAAGGTCCTTTGCATTTAAAATAAAATAATCTTACTTTTTAAATAAAGTAAACTGGGAATTTACTCTTGATATCTATTTAATCTCAGTTTTTCTCAAAATTATATTTTAACAACAGTAAATATATGGAGAAAAACTAAGATATTTGGGTGAGCAACACACACAATGTAATTATTTTTATTATAGTTAAGAAAGTAAACTTTTAATTAGAAAGTTACATTGTAATTTGAATCTAAGCAACTGTTCATAAAATAGCCACTGGCACTGTCATTAAAGTAAAAATAGATTGAATTTAAATTAAAATAAATGTCTTTTTAGAAAACACAGCTGGGTTGCTAATGCCATTTTCTCCATAAAGTTTCTTCAAACAAATACTGTAAATGAATTAACATCCTTTCTTTCATTTTATTATTTCTCATTTTTAAAAGAACATCCACTTCTTTCTAATAGAACTATCTATATTTAAAGTATTATTACTTATAAGGTTCTATATCTAAAAATACAACTTTAGTATTGATCTACATCTTTCTTCTGCATTAAGATTAATTCAGGCTGTGTAAAAGGAAGACATTGTGATCAAACACAGTGAAAATGATGGTGTCAATATTATAGTTAAAGGGTTCATTTTATCCATTTATGATTTAGCATTTTTGTTCAACAGGATAAAATAATTCCAAATAAATATTTTACAAAGTGTATTTTTAAAAGCAATGTAAAGTAGAGTTATAGAGTTGAAGTCTTGAAAGGTCAAACTCAAAAACAAAAGTCAATTGCCATTGAGTTGATTCCAATTCTTTAGGATCTTGTAAGACATAGTAAAACTATCAATTCAGGTTATGGAGATTGTAACTCTTTACACAGAGTAGAAGACTTCGTCTTTCTCCAGAGGAGCAGCAGCTGGTGATTTTGAACTTTTGAAATTAGCAGTCCAACACAAAACCGGTATGCAGCCAGAGATGAAAATGGTTATATACATGGGGCACCCCAAACTACACAACCCCCCCTCCCCACTGCCCCACTAGGCAAGCATCTAGCAACTTGTTCTGAGTGCACCCAGTGGCATTTCCTGGGAAGGTTCTTTCTGGTCACAATGAATTTTTTCATAAAAGCACTTTCACTTGAATCTTGTTTTTTGTGATGGCTTATTTAAGAGAACAGTGTGCGGCTGTGAAACTTTGTTTCGGGCTCAGAAAAAATGCCACAAAAATTGTTGTGATGCTGAACACAACTTCTGAGGACAGCATTATGGGAAAATCTCAACTGGTTTTCTCATTTCAAAAAAGGTGAAATGTTGATTGATGATAAACCTCATTGGGGATGAAAAAGAGATGAAAATGCCAATTCATAGTGCAATCAGAGTTTGCTCCACCAGATTCAGACTGTTAGTCAAACTTTCTTTTTGGAAGTTCTGAAATATTGCATAAGAGTATGCAACAAAAAAGGCCTGGTTTCTGGAATAAAAGGATCTGGTTTTGCCACCACAATAATGCACTTACTCATCTAGTGCACCAGTCTCAGACAAAAAACAGCATCTCTCTCCTCCCCACACATCTTACATCTGCCCTTGCTCTGTGTGACTTCCTTTTGTTTCTGTAAACGAAGAAGAACATGAAAGGCAGCAATTTGAGGACATGGAAGAGGCAAAAAAATGAGGGATCTGTGGTCAGTCATCCAAAGAGATGAAAGTGAAAAATATTTCCAAGAATTCAATCGCAGATTTGACCAATATATTCAGTGTAATGGGAAGTTACTTTGAAGGTGATAACGTTGCTGTGTAAAAAAATTTAAATGCAAGTCTTTGAAAAAATTCGTGTGTGCGCATATGTGTGTGTGCGCATGTGTGTGTGCATGCGTGTGTATGGGGGAAATAGCGAGAAATACTTGGCTATATAAAGGTGGGATCTTTAAACTATGATTTAATTAAAAGCATTGTGTCATTTTTCTATTTTAATAAAAATGCAATTTTCTATTCTTCAAGATATTTTGAAAAAATCTTAGAGAAAACAATGTATAATGTATAATATGCATTTAAGTACTTAACAATAAATTGTGTAATATGTCCAAATACTATACTCAGAAATACTTACATAGATGAAAATTCAGTTAAATCAAAAAATATATTTTTGTGTAGACAAACGTGTTTTAAGACCATCTTATGACCATTTCAATGACCATTTCATATTATTCCCCTCTTTTGTGTGTAGAATTTCCAATATCATGGGAAGACCATATCCTAAGACATGAATAATCTTAATTTCAGTATAATTTAAAATAATAATACAGACCTAAAATCCACCCTTAGCTAAAGGATTCTCACAAAAAAAAGGAAAGCAATTTTGAGTAATGCGGAGATATATAAATGAAGAGGAAGGGATTTGTTATAAAAACAAAATATTTATAATGTTGTAACCCACCAACCGCCACTTCATACACAGCATGCACATCTATTCCAAGGCTATACATCTCTTTGGAAACAGATAGACCCAACTTTCTCACACAGAGCAGCTGACCTTGTGGTTAGAAGTCCAAATTTAGCTGGAAGCATCATACATATAGAAGGGGTCAAAACATGCTGTACCATTATTCATAGCCAAATGCAGACAATAGAAAGAGGGTGTGTCCATAAGGAAATTTAAAGAGAGGATAATTTTTTTAGGTTGATGTGTTAGTCTGGGTAGACTAGAGGAACAAATTTCATAGACACGCATATAGATATAAGGGAAAGGTTTATATACAAGAGGAACAGGACATTGAGTCCAGTCCAGTTCAAAGTCATAAGTCCAATATTAACCCATATGCCCGAAATCAGTCTATAAAGTCTCCTTCAGACTCATGAAGTCACAGGTCAGTGGGTGCAGAATCCTGGAGCTGGCAGGGGTCTTCACATGGCTCCTCACTTCCAGGGCTCAGGGTACAACAACAACAAAGCAACTCATTGCTGGGAAGGGTCTCCATGTGGCCACCGCAAAGCCATGTGGTTTCTCCACCAGCACCTCCAGCTTCTCGGATGCTGCCATCTTGTCTTGTCAGTGATGATGAACCACTCCCAATCACTGGGGAAGATAGTTTCTCATCTTCATGAGGAAAATATCGTGAGATTTCCCAGAAGTCTCAGGAGAAAGTCATACCCACATACAGGCCTCATTGGCTACTCAATGGCTGTCTCCAGATTAACAGGCTAGACTCCACCCCTACATTTCAATCATAAAATTAACATAAGCACATGACTGCCACAGTTGATGGCTAGTATACTGTAAAGAAATTCATGATAGAGACATGATAGTTGACCGTAAAAGAAAAGCATTTTTTATTGTAATAGAGAAAAAGAAATATATAGACATATATGTGCATGTGTCTGTGTTAGTCTGGGTAGACTAGAGAAACAAATTCATAGACATGCATATGGATATAAGGGACAGGTTTATATACAAGTGTAATGGAACATTGAGAAAGCATCCCAACCCAGTCCAGTCCAGTTCAAAGTCATAAGTCCCATGTTAGCCCATATGTTCGATACCAGTCTACAAATTCTCCTTCTGACTCACGAAATCACAGGTCAGTGGGTGCAGTGTCCTGGCACTGGCAGAGATCCCCTCATGGCTCCTCATTTTCATGCCTTAGGGTCCATGAACAGCATCCAGTGGTGGTAGAAGCAACTCAGTGCAGGCAGGGGTCTCCATGTGGCTTCTCCAGTGTCAGAGGTCTGGTTCCATTGGAACAAGACCATGCGGCTCCTCCTGTGGCTCCTCCAGTCCATTGGATGCTGCCCTCTTGTCAGTAGTTCATCATCTCAGAAACTGACTCCCAGAGACTGAGAGCCAAGTCTCTCTTCTTCAATTGGGAAATACCGCTAGACTTCCCAGAATTCTCAGGAGAAAGCCATGCCCACACAGAGACCTTATCGGCTACTCATTAGCTATCTCCAGAGTGACAGACTAGAGTCCACCCCTACATTCCAATCATGAAATTGATATCACAAATACATGACCACCACAGTGTCTAAAATATTCAGAAAAAATATTAAAAATTTGGGCAATATGTACTATAACAAAAGTAAAAAATGAGAAGATAGTGAAGTAGATATGCCCATTACATGAACTTATGTGTGAGGCAAGAAGGAACACTAGAATTAATCATGATGATATATATTCAATTATTATTTTTTTGTGGGGCTCACTGCCCCCTGGTGGTTGTGGGAGCCACCCAGTGCTGCTCCTGAGAGCCGCCACTGGATTTGAACCACCAAGCCTGTGGGCCGCAGTCCCGCAGTCAACCACTTACGCCACCGGGGCTCAGCCCTATTCAATTATTTTTAAGAGCAACTTAATTATGGAAATGTATGCTATATAAATATTATAACACTGAGGTAATAAACTGAGGATGCAATTTAAATCAGAAAAAGAAAATTTCCAAATTAGAATTATCATGAAGTAGATTCTCACCTGTAAATTAAGACAATTAAACTTGTTTGCGTATGAAACTTCAAGTGATTGATATAAGACATACGTAAAGTTCCACTTGGATATACAGCTATCTTTTCTTCTTCTTAAATTATTTTGCAGGTATGCACTAATAATTTAGCTGTGAAGTAAAATAATTTCTATGATTAGGTAGGAATGATGAGGACAGTGAACAAGAATCCTTTAAGGAAAACTTCCATTTTAGTGAGCCATACTTGCTAAGAGTTCAAGTACTGCTCCTTCATTGGCAGATGAAAGTCTGTGGGTGCCTGGGGAAAAGAAAGGTTTGAACTTTGAAGTGCTCATTTGCTCTCCCAGAGTTACAAGTACTGCTTCTAGTCCATTAAACACTTCAGCAAGAAAGCAAAGCTTTTTCTCTTTGGGAAAAGACCTTCAAGAATTCTTGAAAGGTGACTTACCAGAGGGCGAGATGAGAAGTACGTAACCTAGCTTGTGGTATACTAGATCAGTCGAGTCTCCTTTTTATGCTCAGATGGTTGCCATGTCTCCACAGACCATGAAAATATTCTTGCGTTTTAAATTGTGTAGGAGACATTGTCAAATTCTCTAAAGAGGTGACCAAAATCTAAGGCTTTGAACAAGTTACTCAGACACTCTGGATTGGAATTTCCCCTACACAGTGTGAGATGAGGCATATAACCATCCTCCCAAGGAGGTCTCTAGACTTTAGTTCACATTTATTGCTTCGCGTGTACCGAAAGCAATGATGCTTCCGGATTACTTTATATTTAATATTCAATGCCCTCCTTGCTTTCTTATGACATTTTATAAGCTTCTGTTTGTTAAAGCCATGCCATCCCCTTGTGATAAATATATTAAACCAGCAGTAGATAGATCAGACAAAATGTGGTAAAGGGAGCTGAGTTCTTCTATAACAGACACATAAAATGTGCAAAGCAGATTGAAGTTGGGTTTTCTTTGGTGACTAATAAGAAGAATCTAGATTTCTCTGAAGAATCTTGATAGAATCATGAACTGACATCATAATTGATTTGATGATAACTTAGAAGGACAGGAAGAGAGTCTTAAAAAGGAATTGTGCACAATAGAACATAAAAAGTTTGTTTTATTTCTGTTGCATTGGGTCATTTTCACCAAGGATATGGCTATCCAAGCTTTGGCTTAATGATTAAGCCTGTGATTACTACCACAGCAGAAAACCTGACAGAATGAAAGGGGTAGAGAAAGGAAAAAAGGAAAGCAAGTTGTCTTCTTGGAATTCAACAGGCAGGAAAGAATCCAAAGGCAGACAACATCCAACTGTTGTCCAATGGAAACCAGAAAGAAGCATGCCTGGAGCCGTTTGGATAGAAAAGAACAATTGGAAGAGGCCTCAGAAATAGAGCCCCCTTGGCCACAAGGATGGGACCCCTGTCTCCTGTTCCATAGATTGGGATCTCCATCAATTCAGTCTGGAGGGAGTCAACTTCCATTAAAACATGCTCAGGAGATTGCACTACCACCAAAAGAAAAAAAAAAAAAGAAAAAGAAAAAGGTAGCGTTGCTCTGCCATTATGGTAGAAGAATGAAGTCTTGCCAGAGTGAAAATGGCTGACTCACTATGCAGATGGACTAAGAGAAAGGTGCTTCTACAGATTTGAAGGCCGAGTTGGTATCCCCATGAACCTGGAAGGTGGTCCTAAAGCCCAAAGATTATAGTTGGGACTCAAAGGCAGAAGGCAAGATTATTGCTGAGGGAGGTCTCTGAAAATAGGGTCATTTTCAATGTTTGATAAACAAATTGAAAAGTTTCGTTAGGGTTTGGGGTTGCTCCATACCTGTTATCACCTGTTTCTTACTATTTTGAAATTTATAATGGAAATGTCTTCCATGTTCCCATTTAGCCTTTGTATTTTGGAAATCAATAACTTGCTGCCTAAACTTCACATGTTCACAAATGAAATGATGATTTGGCCCAGGATGAAAGAAGTCTAATGTCTCCATTTTATGATGTGCCAAATGCCTTAGAGCTATATTTTATCAAGAGTGGGTGAATTGAGCTACATTGAGCAAAGGTCACATCCTTATTCAGAATTGTTTGAATCACATTCTTTATCTTACTGGAAATAAAAGGCAACAGAAGCATTCAGAAGGGAGAAAACCCTCACTCATATCAAGAATAAGAAGCCAGAGTAGGGTTTCTGATTTGAACCCACCATTTTTGTATTTAGAACCTTCGAGAGCTCTGTGCAGATGGATGCCAAGACTCACACTTTTCTCCAAAGCATGCCAGACTCCCAGATGTTGAAAAGAAACAAAAACCTCCAAAAGCTGACATGCTGACTTGGACTTCTAATCCCTGTACTGTGAGAAAATGGGTGTATGTGTTTCTCTCATTTTAAAAAGCCATCCATTTGTTGTATTTCTATTTTTATAGCCCTAGATAACGAAGACAAATGTCTGTGGAACTGTGCTGTATTGAGCTCCTGTAGTTGTAAATTTGAAAAAAATAAAGCCATTAACTCAAAATAAAGGAAGGTAGTTGATATTTGTAAGCTACCCTCCATTCTCTGGGACATTATTAGTTTGTGTGGATGTAGCAGTCATAGTTTCCTTATTATGCTCAACTGTGACTGAAGAGAATACTTGACATAATATAAAATAATACCCCTGACAGTGTGGAATTGAAATGCAAAAACAGATTAAGTTGAATGTGACTCTAAAACGGGTTACTAGTTTATTGAACAATTTGTACCTACTTGACTAGAGATAGAGCATTTAGACTTTCTCATGCAGTCTTGGTATATTTAAACATATGTGGGGTTGAAATCTAGTGAAATGTCATAGATCTTCTGATCATCCTCAACTTGAATTATGTTTTAAAAAGCAAAACAAAATAATACAAAAATACTCCTACTGTTAGCAAATCCTAAGCACCATCTATTCAAATAAGCTTTTTCTCTCCTAGACATTTCCCATTTGTACCAGAAAACTTATAGTTTATAGTTGTTGCTTATTTTGCTCCTGTTTCTTTTTTCCACTCTTTATTTACCTTCTTCTCTCTATATATGACAAGAGGTTTCTCAATTAGAACACAGAAGAAAAAAAAGAGTTTGTGTCAGGAAAGACTTTATCAACTAGTACAGTGGGCACCTGATATCTTGGCATCTAGGTATCTATCTTGTGTGACATTGTATGGTTTATTTGAAGAACTCCCTTATGAATAGAGCATTTTAAAATCCCTTTGAGTCTTTTGATATATTGCTTAAAGGCAACATTGACAGACTAATCAAGGCTACTCAAAATGGACAGACTGTTCAACATTGACAGGCTACTATTCCTTATATTTTAGGAAGTTCCTTTGGGGTGGAATCCCTTATCGTGCATCACGCATTTTTCCCTGCCCACCTGGGCACTTTGGAGCTCTGAGAAACTCCATGTGTCTTGTTTCTAAATGATATATTGAAACAAGCCGTTCTTAGGGCTGCTCCCCCCACCCTTACTTTTAAATAGCATCCCTTAATTGCCATCTCTTAATTTATGCATCTCAAAAGTGATTTAGACATACATTTTCAAGTCCATTAAACTCTAAAAAACATATCAAATTCTCTGACAAAATGCCCAACATCTTTGTAATGATGACTGACAAGTCATATTAGACCCCAGTTCTCATATAAGATCGACTTATGAATGAACCCTTTCTCCCAGTCACGAAGGGATAGCTCATAACAGTAAAAGGGTTTGGTTTTACTGTCACCGAGTCTCTGCAGTGAAGAACACTGCCTCATTTGGATGTGCAAGCATTTTGCCTTGCTCTCTGTCATGACCTGGGATAAATGGGCTCTATGTTTTTTGCATCAATGCAAGGACTCTATTATTTTTACTTTAATAGCCTGCCCTTATATATCCAGCATATGTCAGTCTGGTTTGTATACTGTGGCTATAAAGTGGTTTGTGGTAGCTGCACCACTGGAATGTCAAACACCAATCACAGTGGAAGGATTTCAATGACACTTCCACAATAGACCGCGTGTTTCTTTAAAACAATTTAATTGGAAGTTGATGCATATATCATATCATTCCACAGTTCAGTCATGTCAAACAGTATTGTACAATTGCTACCATAATCAATTTCCTAACATTTTGTCCTTCTTCTTAGGATTCTTGACATTGTCTCCCTTTTAACTAACCCCCCCAACCCTTCACCATTGTACCCACACTAAAACCCTTAGTTGATATGTGGTGTTCAATAATCCTGGGCTTCATATACCAACAAAGAGAAAAAAAAACATACAACACAACTTCAAGAGGGTGATCTTCCCCCCTATAATATAAAACCTCTGAGATAAACCCTAATATGAAAGAAAATACAGAAAATGAAAGAAAATACAGAAAATGTTGAAAACCAGATCAGGTCCAGTGTGCATCAGAGGAAGAATCAACTGAAAAAGTTTTATCTGTTCAGGTCAGGTGCATTGATCTTCCATAATCATCTCTCCAGTGCAATTTCTTTTATAGCCACTTTTCTCTCTTCTCTTCATTATGCATATAGGGAGATTGCTTGGGCTGGGTCTGAACCAAGAAGCTTTTCTGTCCAAGCCAGATTGATGTGCACTACTTCTCCAGCCTGCCAGAGAGATAGATACCTACCCTGCTTCAAAGTCCCTTCCTTGAGACCTTCTGCCAAATGGATAACCCACTGCACTTCAAAGTTCCCTCCCACAGGATACCAGAGAAAGAGGCAGTAAAAAAAGTTGTTTCCTCACAGACTCAGATCCTGCAGCTGCAGCATCAAGTCTCCCATTTTCCTGTCAGTGTAAGTACCATCAGCTTCCTTCCCCTCATTTACATACTTCCTGACCCAGGTCCTATAAATATTCCTCTGTACCACCAACAGGCAAGGCTTCCCTGCCCTCACTCTAGGGCCTCGGAACCCATCCAAGAACTCAAGATGCTTCTAACCCTTTCTCTGCTCTCTCTTCCTTTCCAAAAAGTTCTTTCCTACCTCAATAAAGCATCTCTCTACTTTTCATTCCTATCTAAGCTCTAGCTCCTTTCTGAGGCTCTCTCTCAACTTCTCAAGAGATCACTGGATGCTTATTTTCCATGTTGCTCCCACAAATGTGTTTGGAGCCCTCACTATCATCCATCATTTTCTGCAAACCAGATTCGTACAATTTAGGCTCTGGTACTAATCCCTCCTTTGATTTTGGATTATATGATTTGCAAACCTACAGTGACTGATGGTGGTGTGTTTCTTCCATGTGAACTTAGCTGTCACATGACTGCTGCTTCAGAGGCAAGCCTTTAAGGTGTCAGATGCTATTTTATCTGCTAGCTGGGCACCATCTTATTTCTTCATCCCACTTTGTTACAGCACCCATTTCGTCTTTGTTCTCTTCCTGAGAACGAATATTGAACTATGATAAAAGAGTCCATTGTTCTTAAGTTGCAGCTAGGATTTATTGTGAGCCCCAAACCCATTTCTGGACCTGTGTTTTGTTCCATTTGCTTGTTTGCTTGTATCTGCCTTTGGCTTGTTTCTGTATTTATGACTACAACAGTGATTACATAAAACATTTTTTCTTTTTTTGACAGTTTTATTTATTGCTATAAATTCTGCACCAAACACTATAATTATTAAAAGTGCCATGCATTAGAGATTATCATAGCTTTTAAAATTTTTTTAAAATATTGTATTTTTAAATGTATCTTTATTTTTATTTTATTGGGGGGGGTCTAACAACTCTTATCACAATATATACATATCTCCATTTTGTCAGTCACAGTTTTTCAAATGTTGTCATCAACTTTTTCGTACCATTTCCTTTCAACTTGAACCCATGGCATCAGCTCTTCCTTTTTCCCTATCACACCCCCACCCTCCCTCCCTTCTCCATGCTGCCTTGAAAATTTATGTATTATTCTTTGTTTTTCATGATTTACATATGACTTTTGTCTCATTTCACCCACTTTTCTGCTGTCTACGCTCCTGGAATGGGGGCCATACATTGATCATTGTGATCAGTTTCCCTTACTTCCCCCCACCCTACCCTCCAAGTATTGCTGCTCCCCTTATTGGTCCTGAGGGAAAATGTATTTTTATAAAGATGTGCTGTACTAACATGCTATGTCTGTACCTAACTTTTCCTAGTAACAACATTTAACATTGGCTTGTAATAAACTTGATATAGTCTAGGAAATATTGTTCCATAACATGCACTGAATACACCTAAAATTTAATTATCTCAATAGAGGGATTATTTTAAAATTCATTGTAAAAGCTTGCA